>VZRE01015876.1:597069-819944 GCA_013396775.1 Cephalopterus ornatus
GGCGGGTCGGGCCCGGCTTTGGTGGCCGGATGATCAGCTACTGTGTGCGGGGGCTGCGGCTGAACCGCGGGGTGCGCGGCGGGGCTGCGTCCTGACACGGGGCCCGCGGCGTTGTCGCGGCCGCCCGGGACTCCCCAGGGCCGCCCGGGTGTCCCCAAGGCAGCCGGGGCATTGCCACGTGGTGCTGCCGCTGCCCTCCCGCAGGTGTGGCCGGGGCTGGGCACGGCCGGTGCCCGGCGGAGCGTGGGGCACAGGGCGCGGGGCACGGGGCAGGTGTGCGGTGGCACACGCAGCATTAGGGGCAGCCGCCACTGTGGGTTCCGCTCCCCGGGCTCGCACGCCGGACTGTTGGCGCGGCTGCAGATGCGGCGGTGCGTGCAGTGACATCGCGGGGCACAGGCGAAACCGCAGGGAGGTGCCTGTCCCGGCGCTGCTGCTACTGCCGGCTGGTTTGGACAGTCTGTGGGTTACTTTAAAAAAAAAAAGTATTTTGCCTGGGGACTTGAATCCTTTTTTTTCCCCCTCCGCTTGACTGACTTTCTCACACTCCTATTCCCATAGTCTGCCAGCTAAGCCTGAGTCATCCTGCCAAGAACTAGACCTGGCCTATTCAAAAATGTGCTCACTCGTTCTTTCTTTCTCTCTGTCTCTCTCCTTTTTTTTTTCTTTTTTTTTTTGAGTATACACAGTAATGTTTTTCCACCTCCTCCTGTACCTGATCTGCACCTGTACAGGGCCAATCCCACACGTATCACCCGATCTCGCCTTTTCAGAGACCGTGAGAAAAATAAAGTTCAAGAAAGAAGAGACATGTTTGCAGATCTCACCGGTGCAAAGCCCTCGTCCCTGCTGAGGCTTGCCTGCTGAGCCTTCAGAGTTTAAAAAAAGGAAAATAAATAAAAGGGAGAGTGTCATGTTTAAAACTGCGGAAAAAGTACAAATCCAGGCTTTCTTTTAGCTTCTCGATGGAGCCACAAGCCTTTTGATTTAAAAACAAAGAACAGCCTTCAGCGTATAACGTTTAACTTCAGATGAGCAGTATTTGACGTAAGCTTCAATTAGCTGGACAGCCGGACAAACTCGAGCAAGGAAAAGATCGAGATTGCACTGGGAAGTCACTGCCGAAAAGCCGTTTCCCAGTCATCTTCCTGGATTAATCGGAGACAACGGATTAGCATGAAAACTGCAGTACATTTTTGGAAAGCCTAAAAAGTTCTCTGCTGTATCAATATTTCTTCTACTGCTGATTTGTATATATTGGGAGGGAGAAAAGTTATCACAATTACTGAGCTGCTGTTCTCCCTCCTGCGGGGATTTGCAAAGGGATGAGGAAATTCAGAGCTGGGCAGCCCGGTCCCTCCCGGCCGAAGTGAGAACAGGCTGCAATTACGTCTATGTTTGTGGTAGCCGAGGAGCTGCAAACCGCGTGTAATTGCCGGCAACAGGTCGGTGTCTCTGGGGGATGAGTGGGACAGGCAGCGATAACAGGCTGTTATTAGGGGTTGCCAGCGCTCGCCCACCCAGGGACCTGGGAAACGCCTGGCAGCAGCTTCCCTTGCTGCACTCCCCTCCTGCCGCAGCCCAGACCCTGCCCGCTGCAGAGCCCGTCGGGCGGGTTTTGCTTCTGGGGTGTGCGAGGAGGCTGTGGGGAACAGGACCTCCAAAAGCGTCTGCTTCTGTGGAGCCTTCTTAGATCCACCGGCCGAGGGCTGCACGGGGCAGCGGGAGGCAGTGACACTGGTGTCCCCGCTCCACATCTCCTCCGCCGCTTGCCTGCTGTTGTGAAATGCTTTACATGTGCGAGGGTTGTGATCCCCGAGCGGAAGCACGTATACTTGTGAATTCCCCAGGGATCAGGAGGGGAAGGGGAGGATTTCCATGGAAGGATGTCTCTGGAAATGAAGTGGTGAGGCCAAGTTTGGGCTGTAAGGAGGTGGTGAAGGGATTTGTAACTGTTGAGGGGACCTGGAACAGATTCTCTGGGCACCTCCAGCCTTGCCTTTCCTTGTGAAAGAGGTGTCAAGGGGGAGGCAAAACCCTAAGATAAGGGGCTGCCCCGGGGACTGGGGTGTCCTTTGTCCCACAGTCCTCCTGAAATGTTTTTTATTGTTTGCTCCAGCAGTCATCTTGGATTGCAAATTGGGAGTTGTCCAAAGCACATTTGGGAAGAACCTTTAGATAGCGCATTAGGGCATTACTGACTGGCAGAACATCTTGGAAGAAAAATGTGTTGGCAAGAGCATTTAGACTAGTCCTGGGCATGGGCCCAGGGATGGGAAGGAATAAAATAGGATGCTGCTGCTGGTGCGGCATGCAGGAGGTGAGGAGGTGGCAGGGCTGGCCGTGCCTGCTCTCTAGTCCTTTAGGAAGCGGCCAAGATGAGCAAAATGTACTTCTAGAAATCCAGTAGTCTTAATATCAAAAGCTTGAAAGATCCTAGAAAATACACAAAATAGAAACCAAGTTGCTTGTAAGAAACTGGGTTACAAGCTGGGTCCCAGGAATGACACATCGAGCCTTTCCTCTTTGGGTCACAGGCTGAAAACCTATCCTGGCCACAGCTCAAAGCTGTCACCACCCTGAAGACTGGAAAACAAGTGCTGCGTCTCAGGGACACGTCCCTGGCACAGGTGTCTCCTCTGGGCAGTCCTGCACACATGCCTCCACTCGTAGTTCCCGTCCCAGAAGCTGTTGTGCAATC
The DNA here is from genome assembly GCA_013396775.1 of Cephalopterus ornatus. Classification (NCBI taxonomy): domain Eukaryota; kingdom Metazoa; phylum Chordata; class Aves; order Passeriformes; family Cotingidae; genus Cephalopterus; species Cephalopterus ornatus. The sequence goes on from VZRE01015876.1 coordinate 599,771, forward strand.
CATACCCAACCGGCTCCCTTGGGAGGGGTCATCTCAGAAGCTCTGGGCACAGGTTTCTGGATTTATTTCCCCAGTGTAAATGTCTGCCATACCTTTGGGACAAGGTCACTTTCATACTGATTTCCTGACATAGCTCCCAGATGAAGCAAAGCTTTCATGGATGTTGCTCCCCTGCACACCAGGTCCTCGTAGTAAAGGGGGCAGCTTTTGTGCAGCAGCTGGCTGGCTCCCTTGATGGCAGGAGCAGCTGTTTTTAAGGCAGCAGCTCTGTTTTATGGCTGGTTCTACCCTCTCTTTCCACTAGGTACCCATTTCCCAAGGACCTGCTGAGACCCAGGATCCCAGCACTGGCAGACATGCTGTGTGGCAGCTGCTCCCCAGGAGCTTTTTCAGCTGTTCCCCGGCTGCCACAGCAGAGGAGAGGCTGAAGTTTTTATTCCTTTTACTCCTCACTGTGTGAGTCAGGCTGGATGTGCAGGAGCTCTGGCCATTCTGCAGTGACACCCCCTGCATGGAGGGGGTCATCCTGGGCTCTAGGAACTGGTGCCCTTTGTTCTGTTGCCCACACAACCAAGGAGGCATCCCTGGGAATGGTGCAGGAAACTGTGGGATGAAGTGGCCAAGGCTTTGCTCGGGTATCAAAGCACAAGTCTGAGAAAAACTCCAGAGTCACTAAGAAAAAACTGCTGAAGAACCATTTTCATCTCCCCATTCCATCCCAGCCCAGGCTGGAACACGGCTCTGTGCCGAGAAGGGCTCTGGGACAAGAGCCAGGGTACCTGGATCTCTTGCTAAGCTGATTCCTCTTGGCAGGCTCCTATCCTGCTGAACCAAGGAAACGCTGCTGGGGAGCTGGCGGGAAGGGCATTTTGGCAGCTGTGAAATGCCACCCATGTGGATGGGAATTCCCTTCCTGATACCCACGGTGTTACTTCAGAGATTGCTGTTTGGGCTGGAACAGCCACATGTGCTAATGGGCATGAGATAGTGCAGCCCCAGCTTTGCCCTGTGTGCCAATCCAGAGCCCTGGCTCCAGCCTGGTCCTCCACTGGCAGCGAGGGCTGGGTGCTGGTAGGTATTGCAGCTGGGAACAAGCACTGGGAAAATCCCTAAATTGCTTGCAGGGCTTGGACCTGTGTCTGGCACTGCCATTTCCAGCCAAAGGTTGTGAGCTGCCTTGTACCCTTCTCTTAGAGACATTCTTTTCATGAGACATGACTGGAGGTCAGCGGACCACTGATTTGCAGTCTGTTGGCTGTGACAGGACAGTCTCTCTCCAGCACAACAGCCAGTATCTTTGGCAAGATACAGGAGCTCCAGACAGAGGGACATACAGCTGAGCCCCTGAGAACCAGAAATAAATGTGCAGTCATTGCCACGGTCCAGAGGGGAGAAGGAGCATTTCGGGTCTCATCCTCTCCCTGTGTGGTGGGAGGTGTTGGCAGTGAGAGACGAGTTATTTATTTATTAAGATCCTACTTGTGTTTCTGCCTGAGGCTGCTGTCTCTGTGCTGAAACTGTGGTGCTTGCGTGCTTGCAGGGAATGGAAAGAGTCTGCAAGCTGTGAAACACGGGTACATACATGAAAATACTGTGAGTTTGGCAGTGGTGAGGCTGGAGGAGGCATGACAGCTCATTGGCACAGAAAATGTCCCTGTCCCAAACACAGAGCACAAGCAACCATCTTGAGAGCCTCCAGATGAAGGTGAATGTGCATCAGCTCCACATCCTGAGTCCAGTCTCCACACATGTTGCTGCAGCACTGGTGTGATCCCTGACATGCTGTGGCTGCAGGAAGCCCTGCAGGCTTTTCCAAAACACGACTTTTAAGTCAGATCAGACCAGCAGTGTGATTTGCAGCCCAGCTGTGCACAGCTGAGTTGGTACAGCCAGGGAGTGGGAAGATGTGGGCGGGAGTGTGGCGAAGTGGGAGCCTTGCCAGCCGTCCCTGGCACAGGGAGACTGTGGCTGGGTGCGTCAGCGTGCCCTCAAATTCCCAGCGCACAAGCCCTTGTCTTTGCCCTCTCTGCCCTCTGCCCCTGGCCCTGCTGGCACCTACAGCCAAGGGCAGGTAGGAGCCATGGCATGTGGCTCCCCGGGGACTCAACCTTCACCGACTGCGGACTCATGAATCCCACGAGGCCAGCCCTTGACCGTAGTGTCTGTGCTCCTCTGCAGAGCGATCAGTCATATTTTCCAACACAATTCCTTCTCCTTGGCATGAGTCAGTCCAAGAAAGCAGCCTGGACTGATCACTGCCGTGGCGGTTTCTGTTAAATTCACCGGCTGATCACCATCTCTTCTCCTGATGCCATGAATTGGTAGCAAAGAGAGTGGTGTGTAAACTGCATGTTATTCTCAAAACCCTGGCAACTGCAATGATACAGCGAGAAAATATTTGGAACCTTTGGGAGGTGGTGCAACAGGCAGCCCCACCTTGCGCTGGGAAGCTCAGCTGAAGCAGTGTGGGCAGGACAGCCAGGACAGGGACTGTGTGCCAGAGGTCTCAGCCCCCCTGGTCTGGCCTGGTCCCAGAGCCCTTGAGACACCAGTTATTTCCCTTTGACAGAAGGGATCGGTCACAGCTCCCAACCTTCCCATTTCCATTTTTCCCATATCCATTTATTCAGGAAAACACAGGATACTTCATGGTGCAGCACTTTCCTGCTGCAGAACAGAGCCTTTGCAGAGCGAGTGTCTTTCTTGAGATGTAAGTAGATGGACCTGGATAAATCCAGGGTACGATGAATCAGTAGCACTTGGTGCCTGATCTCCACAGTGTCTTCAGTTTTTTTTTAGCTTGGCAGTGTTATGGAGAGAATTAGCCTATCTCACTAATATTGAAATGTATACATAATTTGAATGTTGTATTCCTAAAATCAATATTCATTATTCAAGGTGATAGGAAAGCTAAAATTAGTCTTTTAGCTGTATCAAGAGTATCAGGATGATCACACGTTTTTAGGATTACCGACCTCAGGCAGACACACGGCTTCAAACACGTGGGTAGGGAGCAGGGCACGGTGCTAAGGTGCACGGCAGTGCACTCCCAGCGTTGTCCCTGCCGCCTCCCTGCGGAGCCGGGTCCTGCCCTGCCTCCTGCCTGCGGCAGTCCTGGAGAGCCACTTCAATTACGGCAGAGTTCAGCCGTGGTGGCAGGTGAGGCGATGCGGGGCGGCATGCCAGGGGGACACAGAGACGGTGGATTTTTGTTTGTTTTTCGGCCCAGGGCGGTCAGCCCTGACGTAGGAGGTGGGGATCTGAAGTCCTCAATTAGCACACTTACGACAGCAGAGCAGAGTGTATGCTGGGATGGAGTGGTTTCTGCCTTATTTTTTTTCCCTCCACTTGCTGATGTGCAGCCAAAAGTCTCCATTAGCTTCTTGGCTATTGACATGTGTTAGCAAGGGGTAGGATTTTTGGAAAACTCCTGTGCGTTTTCCATTTGCTTTGGTTGCGCACGGCTTCACGTATGCTGGTCCAGAGCTGTGTGCATGCCCGGGTGCTGGAGATCACACTGGAGAATCACTGCCATATGAACTAATATGAGATGTTTTACAAGCTAGTCAAGAACTGATGTGTTACTAATTGCTGTAATAGAAAACATTATCCTTCAGAGGATGTTGTTGTTTTATAAACAAGGGGATAATTTAGTGCTGAATTGCTTAAATCATGCGTTAATTGCTAAGTGTAATGAATAAATACATTTGCAAGGACAACATTTAATTTGTACTGATTCCAGAAGTCTAGGCATTAAGAGGCAGATCATTATTTGATAAGTAATCTAGAATGTCGTATGAAATGACATTTATTTTCACATGATGAAATGTCCTGAAATGAGATTTCAAGGGCCTCGTCCTTCCTTCCCTGCAATGAAGGGCAATGTTGTCATCAGCTGCCTCAGAAGGCTGCCTGGGAGCACGGGGACAGGCAGGAATCCTCCAGGAGTGATATGGAAAGCAGAGTAACAAGCCTAGGCTCATGCAGATGCAATTTTTTAATATTACAAAATGTAAAGAGAGAATATAGAGCCAAAAATGGGGGACATCTGCGGGGGACTGGGAGGCTTCATATCAGTGCTAGTCGATGGCAGTATGACTGCGGGGCTGTGAAAAGCACAGGGAGGACCTGGGGAGGTGAGCAGGGAGTATTGGTGATGAAAGAAAGGCATTGTTGCTTCTGCCTGGGCACTGGCAAGGCCTCAGCCCTGTGTGAAGAAGCAGCAAATAAAATCAGCAAAGGGAGCTTTTGCAGCCCACTGCTGTCCAAGCATGCCCAGTGGCCATTGCTTGTGCTGCAGGACATTTTACAGGATCATGTCCTGTTCTCCAGGGAATGAGGAGCCCTAACTGCTGCCTGCCCACTGCCGTGCTGGCTGCTGGAGCTGGGGCTGGCTCCAGCTGCCCAGAGTAAAAGGCCCTGCAAACAGCAGGCACCTGTGCTTCTGTTGCTGCTATTGAATAATCTTGGGTAACTGGTGCCCTTTCACAGGCTCATATCTTTATTGGAGGCTGTTAAAGCCAAACCTCCCAACAGCAATAACACGACTACAAAGCATTTCTAAGAATAAAGTACGTGGGAATAAGGGAGATACTGAGATCCCAGCCAATTTCAGTACAATACAAGTCTGAAGTACCTTATAAAGTTAACAAGTCAAATTTAAATGTATACAAGGCTCAGGAGCATACAGGAAACAGGATCAGCCAAACCTTCAAAGGCCCATCATTGTCTTTCAAAAAGTCCACTGAAAGGCTCGTGCCATAAAAAAGGTGTATTCACATGGCTGATACAGTGATAAACCTGGTGGAGAAATGCCAGCAGCCAGAGTGGGCAGGGATGCTTGCTGCAGGGATGCTACAGTGGCCCAGTCCATTTTTAGGGAGTGCTTTGCCCTGCTCTCTCTGCTGCTGCCCTGCAATAAAATCAGGGCCTTCTGGTGTAAATCTGGGGAGTGTTTGGCAGGTGGCTGCCTCCAGACAAGCAACAACCCTTGTTACTGGCTTTACAACAGGCAAGCCAACTCTGCAATTTCACTGCTGAAGAGGTAAGAAAACAGTGCTCATGTCTTGCCCGGCACCATCTCCATCACAGTCCTGAGCAGCACGAGCTGCAGCACATGGTGATGGCTTCCCTGTCCCCTGTGACATGAACACCGTGGATGCCACAGGTAGGAGAGGACAAGGAAAGAGCTAGAAGAGGCTGCTTGTGCTGCATGTTCAGGAATTTGTCCCTGCTTTCTTCTCAGAGCAGAAGGCACCTGTGGACTCAGAGCATGTCTGTTTTAGGCAGCTGGAGAACACCCTGTTTCGGTAACCTCGTGAAGTGTTCCAATGTGAAAACCATGCCATAAAATCCCAAGCTTGCCCCTGTTTAGTTCCCTGAAGTACTAGATTAATAGACAAATGTACGCATTAAATGCCAGAGACCCAGAGCTCCTTCAGCCTTCCTGGGTAGTGTTGGTGTGGTGAACTTACCATGCCTGATCTTTCTTTCTCCTGTGTTACTTGTGTTCAGCAGGCTGTATTCTGCCTTCATCACGTGCCATTGTGTGTTTATACATTTTATGCATTCATTTGAAAGCAAGAACCAATGCCACAGGAATTACCAACCAGCCATGCTCTGTGAATAGCAGACTATCCAAGGAAACTGGATTGCAAACCATCCAAGGGCTGTAATAGAATGACAAGGGAAATGCCCTGCTACAAAGACATTGGAAAATCAAGGTTGTTTCATGGCTAGTTTGTGAGAGGAAAGCAAAACCACCCTGATTTGGTGCCTCTGAAGAGGCCAGCAGATCTGGGATGAGTGTTGCAGGACCTGGCGTGCAGGAATTCATGAACCATAAGGCCTTGTCAAAAATAATTTTAAAATGAAATGCAGTGTCCTAGCAAAACACATGCCTGAGACTTAAACCAAAACCAAAGTACAGAATGTGGTGTTTAGAGGCTGGGTTCCATCTCAAGTGAATAGAAGCCACATGCATGCTTCTGAGATCAGATTTTGGCCTGATCCGAAGTTGTGCTTCAGATGAAGAGGCTGCAGTGAAAGCAGGCAGAGGAAGACTTCATCGCTTTTTACAATCCTCTAGGCAAGATCAGCCTTTCTGTACTTTCCTATAGTGAAAAGAAATCAGCCCCTGCATGCGTTGGCTCTCCATTTGAGGGAGTGTCCCACGGCTGCTCCAAGCAGCACGACAGCTCAGCTGCCTGCTTCACACTATATGTAGGCAGCAGTGAGGCCGCTTCCACCTGCCTGAAAGTCGGATGCAGACCTACATCTCTGTGCCTGTGCTGCCCATGGTGGGTTTCAGGCCACGAGCTCCCAGCAACAGAACTCTGCACTGAGTGTCCTTTAAAAGTGTTGGTACCGAGGCTTAACCTTTATTAATTGGGGAGAGGAAAAAATAATGCTGGCAAAATATTGTCAAATACTTCAAATTAATGATTAATTCTAGATGGAGTGATACTGTTTGATGTGGTCTTTGCTGGTTTAAACAGGAGAAGGGTGATTCACTCTAAAAGAATTTATAAAAACACAAGTATTTGCTCATGGACAATAAATACTGGGGCAGATAAAAAGGGAGATGAAGTGTTTGGTGTTGTGATAGCAACTCTGCTCAAGAAAACTTTTGACCTTCTCACATCTTAAATCAATGCGCCCCCCCTCGCTTTTCTCCAGGCCTGCCCTTGAGGCAGAGGGAATGGGGTATGTGGGAGCGCACCAGGCTCACCCTGGGCTGTGTCACCGGCAGGTCCCCCCTGTTTCCCTCCTGTTCCCACAGAGAGGTTTGGGCACCCGCTGGCGCCCAGTGAGGGGCACGGGGCAGCACCCGACAGCAGTTTACACAGTCTGTGTACACAGCGTAATCTGTCAATTTGCCTGTTGTAAAGGTAAGCGTATAAACCTGGTGCTGAAGCTGCTGTGATTTACAGACCTGCCCGTCCTGGGAAGCTGAGATTTACACTTCCTGCTAGTGAGCCAGGCATCCCATCCCATCCCACCATGTCCCCTCTTGGTGTGGGCAGACAGGATGCCCTGAAGGGCTGGCTGCAGGCAGCAGAGCCCATTAACAATCCAGTCAGAGCTGCAGCAGAGGTGCTGGCAGCGCTACACGTGCCCCACAGCGCCTGACAGCCGGCGGATGGGTACCTGAGGGAGGTAGCCTGCTATCTACCTTTCCCGTGGGAATATGATGCAGCCAGGATAACCCCCAGACCTTGCTGGGACTCTGCCAGTGCCATTAAAGTGTTGACATCTGCTGATAACCCTGACATGATGCTGGTTTTATTGAGACAAGATTAGCCACTCACACTTTGACGGGAGGCTGGGCACACACTGCGACTGGCTGTCCCCTGTCAGGAAGGGCTCCAGAGCCTTTTTTCACTCTCATCTTTTCTTCTTTACAAAAATCTAACTATTTTTGCCCTAAAAATAATAGCATGGGAGAAAGCATGAAGAACAGATAGAGCCAAGTCCCTGAGCTGGTGTTCAGCCTTTCTATGTCTGCTGTGGTTTAGCTGACGGTGCAGGGTGGCCCTGGTCACATCACCTGTCAGTGCAGGGCTGATGGAGCAGAGCTGGTACCCACGGAGCAGCCGAGCCCCTGCCTGCAGCAGTTCCCGTGGCATCACCTTGCAGGCTGTCAGCAAGCCTTTCATCACAGCCCCTTCTGACATCAACCTTTCCAAAACACCTGAGCTCTTTGCAGTCCCAGTGCTCGTAACACTTGGAAGTGACAGCGGCTTCTGGTTCCAATTAACCCAGGGGCAGTTTGGGGACTATCTGATTGCACAGCAGTGTAGCAGAGAGGAGAAAAGACCTTTCTGAGAAGCGATGGAGTGTGTGGGTGAGGAACTTCTGAAAAAAAGCAGATGGTTTCTCTCTTTCCTTCCTTCTTCTTTTCCTTGACTTTTTTTTTTCCTCTGCATTCCATGAAACAGACAACCCAACAGCACATTTTTCACCATCAAAGCTTTGCTGAAAGGAATTCTGCACTGCTATTTCATTTCTTCCTGATGTTCACAGATTGTAAAGCAAACAGCCTCTGGAGAACAGGGAGATATGTCCCAGGATGACAGCAGAGGAATGGCCTGATGTCTTTGGTGCATGACAGTCTTTCCCCAGTGGCTGGCAGCCACAGGAAATGAAAAGACATCTGCCTTGGGATGCTGGGTACCAAACATGGCACCATCGCTGGCTGTTGCTAGCTTGGGAATCTGGGACACAGGGTTTGCCAAGGTCCATAACTTCTGCCTTGGACACCTGCACAAGGCTAGCAGCCATGAGCAGACGCTGCTAGCAGCAAGGGAAAGCAGGCACCAGTTCCCAGATTGGCCCCACTAACTTAGATTGCTGATGCTCTTCTGGGAGGAGACACACTTGCAGGCCAGCAATGGCAGGTCCCACCTGCAGCCTTCCTCCCACAGCCTTCCCACGGTCACACGGCAGCCAGAGATCCCAAATCCTGTATCTCTGGGCAAAACGGGGGGAGGAAGCCATAATCCCATGAAATCCCAACCCACAGTGTGTCAATCCTTTAAATTGCTCTCACTCATGTGCAACATTTTCAAATGGCTTTTGGAAGTAAGGTGGCTAAAGGAGGAGATGCAAATGGAAAATAAGCTTGAAGGGATGACAGAGCTGGAGGGCTCTGTCTTGTTAACCTGAGGTCTGTTTTTTTTCAGACACCATTTTTAGACCTGGCAGTGCTAGTTGATTGCTGCCCATTGCGATGCATGGCAATGCTGGCACACTGTGGGAAAACGCTGTTTGAAAAGGAAGAGTGAGGATTCACCCAGGAACTGCAGCACAGGGAGGGACAGGAGCAAAGACAGCATCCAGTTGTGCTTAGAGGGCTGGAGGAGAATAATGGAGTCTCTGGTCTTCTTTCACCAGTGACTTGAACACAAGAAGGGAGCATTTGCTGCAAAATGTGTATCCCCAGCCACAAAAGTGAGATGTGGAGGCCAGTGTGGGGCTGGGAGCTGCTGCCCAGTCCCCTGGGGTTGGCAGGTGGCTGGACAATGTGCTTGCTACATGTGTACAGCTGAGTCAGAGGAAGTGAACTTCAGAAGGGAATGGCAAAACTGCTGGGAAGACAAATGGGACTGAAATGGTCACTGGGACCAGGAGGGTCTGGGGCAACTCTCAGCAGGAGAGGCAGCAGCCAGAAAATAACCTCATTGCTCACTGGAACGTGAGCCGCATGTGAGAGGGACGAGCTTCTGTGGGCTGGTGAGGGATGGGCATCCCCTGCACCATGTCTCCATGGCTTCACTCACCACTGCTCCCACAGGAGCACAAGCTTGTTCCTTGCCATCAGCTGGAGGAGGAGTTGTTGGAGGCAGAGGTGAGGAGCAGCCAGTCCCATGGGGTTTATCACTGGGTATGTGTCATGTTTGTCACCTCTGGCATCAGCTCTATGCCTTGAAGATGTCGTTTGCCTAAGGAGAAGCCACTTACAGACTACAGACCTGGGATGGTGAATGGCATCCCTGGGCTGGGATGTCGGTTACACTGAAGGGATGATGCACAGTGATGCCACCCCACGCTGTGATGCTGCTGGCAGTGCAGAGCCAAGCACTGGGCTGGGTCTGTCCCCATGTCCTGGGCATCCAGAGATCTGCTGACCCAAATTTGGCAGGTGAAAGCTACTTCAGCCTCACTCCCCTCGTGTCATAGGGATGCCTGGTGAGAACAAGGATACCGCTCGCTTTCTCCCTACCTGCACCTCGGGAACACATCCAGCCCCCGCACTGAACCGGGACTGGGGTCGGTGGGGTGAGGACAGACGAGGGGCTCGCTGGCAGCCCGACAGAGCCCGGCGGGGCAGGAGCCAGCCCAGCCAAAGAGCTGCTGGTTTTCACACCCCGTCAGCCTGATGAACGGCCCCGCTCCCCCGGCGCTCAGCGCCTGCAAGGGTCAATTACAGCGATTACTTCAAGGAGTCAAACCGGCTGCCGGCAGCTCTGGAGAAAATCTTTGTTTCGGTTTGGCTTTGTCAAAGGGAAGGAAAGAAGTGCCTGGGCATGTGGTGGGGGGTGAAGAGCCTCTGCTGTACACAGGGCAAAAGTCAGTGGGTGGCTGGATGTTTGGGGGGGAGGAGGGCTCCCCCGGGACAGCTGCTCTGTTCTGTTAGCACCACTCTGAGCAGCACTCGGGCCTCGGGCAGCCTCCCAGCACACTTGGTCACTCAAGAAGGGCCTTCAAGCAGCCCAGTGATTGTAGAGAGAAGAGAACAAGGCAGTTAGTGGTGGAGACAGGTTTTAAAAATGAACGTGAAACCTTGGCAAGTTAAAGTTACAATAAAGGGAATTTAAAAGTTTGGGGAAGAACTTGCTAACGGTATTAAAAACAGAAACTAAGCACATTTGCACATGTGCCAGGAGCAGGAAACCAGCCAGCAAGCTGGTGCTGGTTGTGCATGATTGAGGAATGAACAGAGCACCCAGAGGAGGTAAAGCCTCAGCAGAAAAGCTGAAGGGTGTCTTGAAGATTGGGGAGGATGCTCAGGCAGTGTCCCTGTGGTAGCCTTCCTGTGGGGCTGTGCTGGGGGCCTGTCCCACAACGGGGGCCTTCTGGAGATGTCTTCCAACAAACAGAGGAGCTGCAGAGTGGCACATGTGTGGGACCAGGCAATGCCATCCCAACCAGTGTTGGTACCCAGCTGCTCCTACCAGCCTAGGGCAGAGGGTGGGGAAGGAAACACGAGCTGTAGCCAGAGGGGCTCAGGGGATATCATGGGCAATTTGGGATAAGTCATCTATAATAGTCTGGGTCAATGCAGCACTTAGGAAAGACTCAACACTACCTTGCAGGAGGAAGCCATGCTTACAAATCAGCCAGGTCACCAAACATGGAGAGCAGAGCATTGTGCCAGTCATGGAACAGTGACACTTCCAAATGTTTTTTTGCCTTGACACATCTCCAAAAGCCCTGAACACCCAGTGCACCAGAGGAACATTTGCCTTGAATGGGGAAAACCACTGGTTAAAAGACTTACGGAGAGTTAAACTTCAGGCTGGTAAAATGGCAGATGAAATTCAGTACTGATAAAGGCAAAACAACAGCCCACAGATAAGCAGCCCTCACTAGCCCTTCAGTGATGCTGTGAGAGTGACAGAACAGCAAACATGATGTATGATTAGGGAAGGAAGAGAGAACAACTAAACAGATCCTCTTCTGAAGTAGTATGTGCAGCTTTTATTCTCAAAAAGGACATAGGGGGTATAAAGGACTATGAAGAAGGCCCTACGGATGCTTGGGAGTGGAATTTGGAGGCATGGTGAGAAAAGTTCAGGAAAGATCAGATGTCATGGTCATATAATCTTGGAAAACCTGAAGGAAGGTGATAAAGGTACCAGAAGTCAAAGTGGGAGGTGCAGGGAGAAGTGGCATCAAACTGGGAACAGTGAAATTATGTTGCGAACATGTCCAAAACAAGGAGGAGGAAGCTGGTTGCCTTCACCAGGCACTGCTCAGCTGTGAAACCCCCTGCCACAGGTGTGGTGGCAGCAAAAGTGGGGAAAGCTGCACCCACTGATGCTCTCAGTCAGTTTGACGCACCAACTGCAAGCAGAAGGGATGGAGCTTGCCCACATCTGAGGTGGTCTGCTCCCCCAGCCCCGTACCTGCCACCTTCAGAGCAGGGGGCTGGGGCTCCTGCAGAAACAGGAATATTTTGGCACCTGGTGCACTGCGAGTTTGCTATTCTTGGCCTGGGAAAGGGGTGAAGGTACCAGGATACCAGAACATAAGGCTGAGCTGAGCACATAGAGGCACCTTCAGAGACCCAAAGAATTGGGCAGGAAGCTATGCCCTGTTGCTTTGTTTTCCATGTACCACACTCTGGCTCTGACCTGCCAGGCAGAAATGCTGCCCTGCCTGCCGCTGCTGCCTCCACTGCATGGCACCTTCACCTCTCCCTGGCTTTTATGAGCAAGGATTGACCAAGATTTCCTCTGTCAGATTGGCAAACATCTTGAGTCAGGAAGAAAAAAAAGCTGAACCTGCCTCTGCATTGCACTCTGTGGCTGTCATAGGATCATAGAATCAATGGTTTGCATTGGAAGGGGTCTTGGAGATCATCTATTTCCAACTCCCCTGCCACAGACAGGGATGCCACTCACGAGATCAGATTGCTCAAAGCTCCATCCAGCCTGACCCTGAACATTTCAAGGGATGCAGAAGGTGTCTGGGCTGTGGCTGCTGGATGCACAGCCCAGTGCTCCCACGAGGAGAGCAAGGCAGCAGGGCAGCAGGGCTCTGTCTGTCAGGGCAACGCCTGGCCTTTGGCAAGCAGGGTTTTTTTGGAAAGGCATTTGCTGCCTATCCGGCTGGCCAGCCCTGCTGTGAGCCTGGAGCAGTGGCAGGAGAGCTCAGCATCCTCCACAGCTCCGCACCAGCATCCAACCCCCGCAAACACCCAGTCACAGGCATCCCCCCGGGCTCCTCCTGCCCGTAGCTGGCAGCCCGGCCAGCACCCGTGCCCGGCACCCTGCCACCCGCCCCGGCTGCTGCTGTCCCGCACGCGAGGGCCGGGGGCAAAGCCCGGCCGCCAGCATCGCTCGCCCTTTGGGGTGTGGGCCTGGGGTGGGATTTGCAGAGATTATGCCGGAGGAATTACAAAGGAGCAGACTTTCCCACAGATGCTTCAATCGCTGCTCTGAGAAAGTGTGTGAGCTGAGGTGCGCCGCCCGCCTCACAGTGCTTTGGGGAGCGCACAGGAACAGCACACATGGTTTTTAATAATTAAGTAACTTTAATTGTCCTGGGAAAGCAGTGCTTGCCTTGGGGCACTCTGCGCAAACTCATAATTAATGTAACCGGGAGAGATTACGGGAAGGAGAACTGAGAAATGATTCACTTTTGCTTTTTAAGCCTCTCCGTGTTAAAGCTGTATTATCCCTTGGTTTAAAGCCTCATTTAGCTGTGAAGAAAGCCAGTGTGCTCTCAGGGGGAGGTGGGAGGAGGAAGGCAAAGCACCCTGACAAATTACAAACAGCCACGCCAGTCTCCACTACCAGCCCGGGTGGGATGGGAGCTGGCAGCCAGCACAGGTGGGAGCATCCCGGGTGTGTGGAGCAGCACCGTGGTGGAGGGCCCAGAGGAGCAAATGATGCTCATCATCAGCCTGGCCTGAGGCCGGCATGTGTGTGTAATTCCCACATGCACCTTCTTGATTGAAGACTCAAAAGGCAGCTGCCAGTACAGTACCAGGGCAAAGACTGGTCTCTCCCAGTCCCCTCCAGTAGTGCACAAGAGGCCTAATCCCAGGGAGCCTGAATTTGGCAAAGTGAGACCTCCTCCTCAGAGTCAGAGGGTGTAAAGAGCCCTTTGTAAATCCGATTTATTTCAAGTAAATGAAATTGGTGTTTAGCACCCTAAACTTGGCTACACTCCTCTCCCAACCCTCCAGAACCTGCTCCCAACCCTGCAGGGCCCAGTGCTTTCCTGTGGCAGCATGTCGCCTGTCTCAACTGTGCAGAGAGCAAGTGCTCCTCAGGGACGTGCCTGGCATGGGCGGCCAAAGTCCCTGTGTTGGGGCATGTCTCAAGCAAGCTGAGTCCTCCGGACCCCCAGCCTTCCTCCACAGGCAGCTGCCTGCCTCTCCAGGGCTGCTGAGCCGGTGTGGATTCATTCAGTTCAGCAGCGATGCTACGAGCCAGCACTGCCCAAGCCCCGCGGGGAGCCCAGTCAACAGGCTTTGCTGGTGCGGCACAAAGAGATGGGCAGTGAGGGAGGGATGCAAATCCTTCCTGGTGTGTGCAGCGCCTGGGATCCGTGGTGCTTGCTGGCGCATTTCACCCACTTTAAAACCAACAACCTATTGGACTGGAGCGTCTCTTTTCTTTCTTTTTTCCTTTTCTTTCCTTTTTTTTTTCTTTTCCTTCCGCTCAAAGCAAATCACTGGACTCACACAGGACGTAAGGTATTTTACTCTATAGAAATCCTTTTTTCAGGCAACTATGTCAAGAATGTTTTCATACTTGGGGCTGGATGGGAAAAAAAAGGGCTTAATCCCCTGAGATGGTTATTTCTCTGAAAACAGACATGCAAATGCTGGACTTGTCAAACCTTAAAATGTTTTCTTTATTCAGGGAATTACTGCCTGCCTGCTGAGCCCGGGTAATGCTGACAGGCTAAGCCCGGGGCCTTGGCAGCAGAGCATGCAGAGTGTGGGAAAGGGCGGCTGAGGCACGCGCCAGATAAGATCATACAATAAATGATACAGCCCTCTGGAGCACACGGCCACTTTCATATGCAAACAGCCCTCCTGGTACACACACACACACACACACACACACACACACACTCCCCCCCCCCCCCACCCCCACCCTTCCCGGGCAGGGTGCAGCACCTTGCTGCATGCCTGGGCAGACGCACCTGCACACACGTGCACATGGCCACAGGGCTGGAGGGATGCAGGGGGATGCTGGGGGATGCAGGACAGGTTTTGCTCAGCCCAGTGAGCATCCCAGGTGCTGGAGGAGAAGGGATCTTCTCAGTGACCCACAGTTTGGCCAAGCACATTCCCTAATCATCCTGTCATGCCTCCGTGGCTGCATTTTGGTGCTACTGGTGCCTGTGTTCCTGCTGCAGCTGGGGGATGGTGTCTTGCAGACCCTACTGGAGCCCTTTGAGGAAAGGCGAGTCATCATTTAAGCGCTTTGCTAGCCCTTTCTTCCATCTGTGGGGTGAAATGTGGAAACAGGACTAAAATGGTTCAGAAGGTGACAAAGGTGATCTAAAGTGCACAGGCATTTTGGTTGCATTCTTTTAGCTAGTGTGTTGTTTTGGACCTAAGTGAAGCTTTTTGGTGCACATGCCTGGGGCTGGACAAAGCAGCCACACCTTCTGCCCTCTGGCAGGGATTCATTTCCAAAAAGAAGCTAAGACTGTGACCCCACTCATGGAGTGGCAGGACTAATGGTCCTGCTGCCCATAGAGGTGGTGCCAACCTCCCCCCAGACAGCTAAAGATCCCTCATTTGACTCATTTTTGCTTTCTTTGCAGGGTGAAAACCTGATTCAGCCATGGCGTGGGTGGGCAGGAGGCTGGTGTAAGCCTCCCTTAAGCCCTAAGTGTGGCACCTGCTCATTTGCTTTAATAACCTGGTGCCTGGCGACCTGCAGCAGGCAGCGAGAGCTGCCGTCATGGGTCACAGTGCTGGTGGGTCACATAGCCAGCCACAGTTAATGATCCATGCTCCAAGTGGTGCTGGGGTAGGAACAATGGCTGCTGAGCTACTGAGAGCTCAGCAAAAGCTGCCATGGGAGGGAAACTCAACAGCAACAGCATTTGGAGCCAAAACAGGCTCCCTCAGGGAGTGAAGTGCCACCCGAGAGCAGTGCTGGCACCAGCCCAGGCCCCCGTGGGCTGCCAACAGCCATGGTCACCCTTTCCTGTCCCCTCATGGCAGCATATCCTGCTCTGATGCCACCACCCACTGGCATTGGGTCCTGCTGGGACATGTTCTGCAGGGTGCACCACTAAATTAATCTCAGCGCAGCTCCTCCTAACCCGAGTTTAGCTTTCAACATGGCTACAGTTGTATTTTTAGGGCATGCAGGAGCCTGAGTGCGGGGGCAGAAGGCTGCTGAGCACACGAGGGGTGGCAAAATAGGTGGCCGGTGATGGATGGCTGCCCTGTGCACCTCCAGTGCCCCGCGCACTCACAAATCACTGCTGCTCACTCCTTGCTGCTCTCAAGGTAGCTGGGGAAGCAGGAGAGGGAGGGCGGGGGGGTCCTGGCGTCTTACTCCCAGCTTAATACAGTGCATTCACACAGATAATCTGTCAAGGAAAAAATGAGCCAACAAGCTATCTATTCTTGTCTGTGCTATTTTCCCATGTCAGAAACAGGCTGGGCTGAAAAATGTAGGTTTCCCCTTTCATCTTGCCTTTCAGAGCCCCTGAACAAGATGCCTTTCTTTGCCAGCACTCGCCGAGGAGATCTTGCCTTGAAGAGCAGAAAAAGGGGCTTTCTTTCTCTTCTTCTTTTTTTTTTAATATCTGTGCCCAGGCCATGCCAGTGGCAGGGATGTGGAGTAGCTTTTATTTTCTTTGGGAAGCGAGGGTGCTGTGCTGGTGCCTTTCTTGATCTCCCACTGTTCTTACTGTCTCTACCAAGCTGAATGCGGGGGTGACAACAAACATTTCCCTTCCACTGCTGGGTCATTTTGTTTTTGACTTGAAAAGAAGTGTCTGGGGAGGCAAAAATAATATTTCCCCATGTTGGAGGCCCCAGTGAATGAGAGACAAGTGATGAAACGCTGCTGCATCCTCCCCTCAGAAATGTGGGGCCAACACATCAGTGCTGGACACTCAGCAACACCCATCCTTTCATGAGTGCTGCCATCCTGCTGTGCCTCTCCTCTCCATCCCCCTTCCCCATCCCAGCTGGCTCTGGCAGGGAATGTGTGTCCCTCCCAGCTGGGCATGCTGTGGTGGAGACTCTTCTCCCTCCCAACCATGGGGTGGCGGGGAGCATGAGAGGCAAGCAGAAGATCCACACGCCTCATCCTTATGGGGCAGTGGCAGTCCTTCCCCTCCTCTCTCCAGGTATTTTGTGCTCACGTGCCCTTTTTATACAGTTGCTTTGGTCTAATAAAAACAAGAAATGTGTTTTTATAGGCTTTGTGGTCTGTCTTTCATTAATCGCATTTCTTTGCGTACTTGCTAGTTTGTTCTACTTCAGTGACTGGCAGTGGCCACCAGCTCTCCAGCCCCGCGGGCTGTTCTGCTGGTGCTGGGCTGTGTTTGTTGATTTATGGAAGTGGTTTTCAAAAAATAATATTTGAAATGGCCAGGTAACAGCCAAGTGCAGGGAGAGGACATATCAGCAGCACTTGTATAGCAGCAATCCAGCTATCTGGTTTCTTGTAAAAGCAAATAGTTTAAAGGGTTTTAGGCTGTTCTGCTTCCCCCACTGTTTTGAGAAGGACTGAAAATTGTGGTCCTCTTTTGCCATGGTTTCCCTGGCCTGGGGATCACACAGCAAGCAAATAAACCCTTTCAGAGACCCAATTAGTGGTGCCACTGTTAATGAAAAATAACATTATTTGTTATTTTTAATGTATCTTTTTGAAAAAAAAAATGTGGATGCTCTTCCCTCCTCCCAGTGCAGGAAAGTGGAAATTCAGACTGTATTCCCAAGACTTGGAGGAGCCTGTCAGCTCCAAATCTCAGTGTTGGAGACTAGATGCCTGTACAGCCAATAGTGACACAAAATCTTGATCAGCTTTTTTACCCCTCAACTTTTCTTGGAGGTTTTGTGAAGATGATCAGAGGAGACAGAGCTCTGAAAACAAGTGGTTCATCCCTGGGGGATGTCTAAGCAGCAGGCAGACACCCTGAGTGTTTGGTTCCTGTCACCTGTAATGAGGACAGGAGAAGGAGCTCCTGCAGGGAATGATGCAGAAGAGATGGCTGAAAACTCAGGCTGCCACAAGCTGCTGCACCGGTCCCTGCACTGCTGAGCCTCACTGGTGCCTGAATGCAGGGCCAGCACTCACGCCCACCAGAGAACTGTTGGAAGAGCTACAGGGGAGGGGATGTGCTGCTCCGGCAAAATGTTTCTGAGACAGGGCTGCTGGAAGGAACCACAAGGAAATAGGGAGCAGACAGAGCAGGCAGCTAATTGTGAGGAGCGAAATACATAGGTAAGATAAAAGAGAATGTTTGCATTGTCTGAAATCTCCAGGCCATCCCAGGTTTGCCTCCAGCTGTTTGGTGAAAAGCCCTTTCCAGCCTTTGAGAAGGTCATGGTTAGTCTGGAACCAAACAAAACGAGCAAGCAAAGGCGAGGGAGGAAGGCATGAAACCAGCTCCTTTGACTTTTGGGAGGACTGGGAAACTTGTAAATGCAACTGCTTGTGGTAGTGGTGTAGCACTGGGATTGCCACAGCTTTTGCATGACAGTACCGAGAGAGACCCCACCTAAGGCTGGAGCTGATCCAGTCTCTGCAGGGAAGAACCCATGGCCTGAATACACAAAACAGGAGTGGAAACGGGTAAGAGATGACTTTCCCACAGGCAGAGTGGGGCAGAGCTGGAACTGCTGTCACCTCAGTAAGTCCAGGCCATCAGCTGCTTTGCCCTGGGGCAGGCTTGGGGCTCAGCTGTGTAAACTTGTGGAGACCTGGGCAAGAGTTGGATGAGCACAAGGAGTGCTTGGGAGCTCAGTGTGCCATGTGTGGGGGAGCCTGGCAAGGCTTTGAGACACGACAGTGGGGCAGAGATTCTGGGCAGCATGGTGTCATTACCAGCTCACTCAAGTCTTTGTCCCTGCTGCTGAGCAGAGTACCTTGGCATGTGGAAGTGGAACACTGCGGTCCTTCTTAAGCTTCAGCCTGGGAGTTTCTCCCAGGACAGAGGAGGGGGGTGGCAGGCAAATGTAGGACCATCTCCAGCCTCTGCCTTCTTCCCACCAAGCTGGGCCATGTCAGGATGCAGCAGGGACTGGGATGTTCCTGTCCTTGGTTTGGGCTCCTGAAGTTGCTGAGGCCAGAGGTGCTTTATGGGAATGAGCATCACAGCCTCCACAGGGTTGGGAAACTGATGTTATCCCAAGGGAGGGTTCACCTCAGCAGGGAGGTGAGGAGCAGCCCCCCCAACCCAGTCCCACAGCCACTGCCCCAGGCCCTCTGCCAGCTCTGTGGGATGGAGGCCCTGGTGGAGGCAAGCTGGGAATCACCTGGACTGATCCAGAAGACAGGGCAATGCAGGTTACACCATACTGTGAATCACCAGCCCTGGTGTGCTCCCAGATCCTTCACTTGGCAGGAGCCAGGTACACCTGGGTACACCTCTCACTTCCCGACACAGGGGCCTTTCCCTGAGCAAGGGCAGGGGCTGTACAGTCTCATGGCTGCAAGGCAGGGCTAAGAGCAACTTGGACTGCCAAAGCCCTGGGAGATATTCGCCTGGCCATCCTGGGAACCTACAAAGTGTTTCCACGGTCTTGGGATGTCAGACCCCAAGCCTTCCCTCGTATGTGGGATGAGGCTCTGAAGTCAGCACAGATTCAGAAAAAATACCACATGCACATGAACAGAAGCTCATGTGAGGCCAAACCTTGGCTATAAAGAGGGCTCTGACCCTGGGCAGCTGCTCCTTCACTGCCATCCCAGGGAGCTTGTAGCAAGACCTTTTCCCTCCTGCCCCAGGAGCTCATTTCACACCTCTCCCAGTGCTCTGCCAGGCTGCCCCAGCACCCACCAGTGAACTGGGACATTGCTGGCTCCCAGCACCCCCTGCCTGGCTCCCTGGGCAAGCTGGCCAGCCCGCCTGGGAAGGGAGTCTGGTGTCTGGCAGGAGCAAATATGCTGCTCTCCTGGCTCCAGTGCTTCCTCCAAGCACCAACACTGGCCCCATGTACATCCCACCTGCGCTCGGGGAAGCGCTGAGGGATGCGAGGGGAGGTGGGACACTGTGGGGAGATGCCTGTGCTGCAAGCAGGGAGCGTGAACTGCTGGGCACCACGCCGCGGGCTGGGAAAAGCCGGGCAGGCAAAGGGGAGCCAAACCCCCGGGGGAAGCTTGGATCAGCGCCTGTCCGGAGTGTTAAGCAGCTCGCACAAAGCTCCCTGAGGCCAGGCTGGCTCTGCCCCCTCCACTGCCTTCTCCCTCTGCGGGCAGGGCTGGTGCCAACGTCGGAACCTGCTAATCAGTAGCTACAGCAGCCGCAGCCTCCCTCAAGCCTCCCAGCCTCCCTCCCTCCCTCCCCTCCCTCCCGCCTTGACTGCCGGCCAAGCGCGGCCGAGCCTGCCGGCGCAGGAATGTGTGAGAGCCATGTGTCACTTCTCCAGACTGTGGGAAAGTGCTGCTCCAGTGAACTCACAGCAGCTGCCCTGCCCCAGCCCCAGCCCCGGCCCTGGCCCCGGAACAGGAGCTGGGCTGGCCGCCCTGGGACGCCAGTACACTCCAGCTCAAATCCCCTCGGCGCAGGTCCCCTGCCAGCCTCCAGCCCCGCGGGTGACAAAGAACATCTGAGCCCCCAGCGTCTGCCACGGCTTCCACGGGTGGGGAAGGAAGGGCTGCTGACCTGTTTTTCCTTTAGAAACAGTTGTTTCTCCCCACCTTCATGTGGTCTTTTTTTTTTCTTTTTCCCCTCAATGAAGGGTGTGGGGTGCTGAGAACAGGAGCAGCCGCCCGGGGAGCCACGAGCTGCCCCCATGCCACACTCGCACCACCTGGCACTTGTACAAGACTCTTCGTCTTCAAAGCCCTGGGCAGACAATGGCCCCTTTCAGTCTGTGTGGTGCCTGGAGCCGGCCAGGGCCCTGGCTGTGGTCAGCTTGCTGGGCGTGGGCTTGGCCCTGGTTCCAGCACTGGACATGCCTGGTCCCATCTGCAAGGGAAGGCAGGAGATGCTGGATGCTGGGGGCAATGCTCCTGAACCCACATCCCAGCTCCTGGGGGAGTGGCAAGCCCCTTCCTCCTTTCTAGCATCCTCCTTGTCCACCATAGCCCTTTTGGGAATGGCACTGATCATCAGCGTGGTATCTCCCGGAGGAACTTGGCACTGGAGCCCCAGTGTGGCCCTCAGCTCTGTGTGGAGGGGTTGGCTGCCTCGCTGTGGGAGTCCCCATGCTGCCAGCTCTAAACTCACACAAAAGCAAGACCAAGCTGAATAGAGGGTGGGGAACAGCCTGTCCCCTATTTCCCCCCAGGCCCCTGCCAGGGGATTAATTGCCGACCCAGGGAGCAGGAGATCCAGGCCAGGGCTTGGCAGGAGGGCAGCAGTGCAGAGCACTGAAGCAGCATGTTCAATGGCTGGCTGGTACCCCCGTGCCTGCTGCCAGCCCTCCCTGGCTTCCTCCTTGCCTTGCCGACCAGGCTCTACAGCCAACCACCTATTTCTGCCCTCATTTCCATCTCCTTCTCCTAAGCCTGCCATGGGTTCTTATTAAAGCTGCTTGCTGGGGACTCATTAACTTGGCAGGCTCAGTGAACTTGGATCAATTAAAATAAAGCTCCTTAGCTTCTCTCCCTCTGCTTTTCTGCAGTGTTGCCCCGCTCTCCCACTCCTGTTCACATCCCAGACCAGGTAGAGCAAGGACAACAGTCCCTGACATGCAGTGTGTCCTGGAGGTGTGCTGTCAGTCCCATGTCCATCTCTGCCATGGCTCCTGGCCCAGGTTAGCACCAGTGACCGGGCACTCTCCCTGTTCTCAGGGAGCAGGGTTGGTGAGAACCTCTTCCAGGGGAAGCCACAGCTCCCACCAGGGTGACTGAGGTGTTTACAATGTCACGAGCAGGGTAGGATGGCTGCAGTCTGAAATTGCGCTGTTGATGTGTCCTTAGCCCCTGCTAGCACAGCTGGCCTCAGTGCTCCTTGCTAGGTCCAGTGCTGACTTTGTCCCTGCAGACCCCAAACAACATCTCCCACCTGGTCCCCCTAAAGTAAGAGCGGTGCTCAGGAGTGGAGCTGGCTCCCCAGGCCTCATGGTGCCCAGGATATGTTGCTTGGCCAACAGCTACTCTTGGACATCCAATTCATGAGACTTGATTCCACACCTCTTGCTATATTTAGTCAAATGTTAAGATGGGTTTATTGCCAATGACAGCTTTAAGGGGTGAGAAGAGAGAGAGAGTTGCTCCTTTTTCACCAAAAAAAATTCCTTGGATGCCCTGCAGCCAGTGGAGAGCTGGAATATCGCTGATACTGCCCTGCCCTTGACTTCTTCATGACTCCAGTCAGCACGTGGTGCACTCTTTGCTATTTCAGAAACCCTTGGAGAGTGATGATGACTACCTGGTCAGAGCTACACAATTTCAGAAGGACAGGCATAAGCAGAGCTCAGGATTTCACCCTGTTCTAAATCTCTTGTCCAAATCCAAACAAACCAAAGCTCTAATAAAATTAACTTGGAGTCTTTCCTGGGTTGCATCTGTGCAAGCTGGGAATCTGCTGCCGACAGACAGATGATGATATGAGTGGGCACAGAATGAGAGCATGGGGTATTAGAGACCATGAGCCAAGCCAAACATTGGATGTGAGTGCTCCAAGGCTCTGGGAAAACTCCGACCCAGGCACTAACTGGACAGGATGGCTTGGTCTTATCTCTGCAAACTGAGGACAGCAGTGGCCTCTCTGGCCTTCGATTGTGAATGAGCTTCAGCACAGTGAGAAAATCTGGAGCTCTAGCACCCCACCGTCACCTTTTTCACTGCCTGGCCACAACTCTGATGGCTCACAGCCTTTCTCACTGCAAGGACAACATCTGATGTGTCACCTGCTGCACAGCCAAGCTGTGTCCGCCCTCACAGCAAAGGCAGACCCTGATTGTAAGCTGTGCCTGCCACTCTGCTGCTTACCTGCAAGTATCCCCACACAGCCTCTCAAGTGGAGAAAATGTTTGCTGTCAGCCCTAGGTTTAGACCTAAACTCCTTGCCTGAAAGCCCTTGACATGGGACAACTCACATCAGGAGGAACTGTGCTTGGAAGCTTAGGATGAGCAGCTTCTCCTTGCCAGAATTGAGCAAGAAAAGCAAACAGCTTCTGCAACCCTTCTCTGGTTCGGGTTTTATTACACTTTTCAAACACGTCAGTCAAATATTCATGAAGGATCGGCCAAATCTGTCCAAGGCGTACAAGCTCAGTTCCAAATGAGCCTTGGCCTTACTGACACTCCACAGAGGTTTGATTGCACTTGCAGGAGGAAGAAACATGGAGTGTGAGGTTTTATGAGCCCTTTGCTATCGCAGCACGTCATCTCTGTAGTCCCTTTTAAAGACAGACTAGGCTCCCCTTGTTGCTCTGCCCCTCCTCAGTGAGTCACTGGAGCATGTATCATACATGTACAGAAGTGCTAATGACCATGTTTATGTCCTGGGTGTATTTGCTGGGCAACATTTGACTCTCATAGAAAGCAAGGATGGGAAGAGTGAATTAATTTTCTTAAACCTCCGCTGTGTTCATGGAGGAGCCTAGCAGTACCCAGGGTCACCAATGCACCATCAGTGATCAGCTCTTCCTGGCCTAGCTGGGCAGAGCCATCCCATGGGAAAGGAAGTGGCTGTGTCCTTGTATCTGTGGAAAGCAGCCTGCATGTCACCTGAAGGCTCAGAAATCAGGGGCAAGGAGAAGGCAGATGATGGGTAGTTTGTCATTTCATAATTGAGGAGTTTGGGGGTGCTAGAGGTAGTTGGGAGCTCTAAAGATGAATTAACTGCTTTCCAAAACTCCTTCTCAGGAGACATCTAAGTGCTTTCTTAGCAGTAACTCCCATCCCCTACCAGTGAACTAAGAAATAGTGCACTGTGCATGCAAGGGCTGAGCTACAGCTGCTGGCTGCCCCAATCCCACTGCTCTCCAGTCCTGGTGCTGGAGTGCATGCTGGGGTGCTCCCGGACACCTCCTTTGTGTGTGGAGCCAGAGCTCCCCCCGTGCTGCTGGAAGTGCCACAGTGCAGACTGACCCCATTTCCAAAGGCACAACTGCAGCAGCATGGAGCACATCCCCACAGCTCCCTCCTTTTCAGCCAGCTTGGAGGCAGCAGGTTTGGCAGGCAGGGCAACAAAAATACCGACAGGGAATTGCCAGCAGGCCGACAGGTCCAACAGCTTCCCCTCTGCTCTGACCTTAGCTGCTGAGTGCTTGCGGGGCCCATCGGGATAACGTTTCTCCTCGCTGCTGATCCCTGCTTAGCGGGCACATTGCTGGGATGGCAGAGCCACCCTGACCTCTCAACAGCCAACATGGTCCACGGCTCAAATTCAGGGCACCTGCTGCCATAAGGCAGTTCAGGAAACCTGGCCAAGGGGCTGTCGCAGCTTGTGGGGGCCTCAAACCCTCTGAGAGGAGATCCTGCACCACCATGCGCAGCATGTGGAGTAGAAGGGATGGCAAGGAGGAGAGCAGATCCCACAGCCCCCTTGGCTATCCCAGACTTGCAAAAACCAGGAGCCCAGTGAGACACTCATGAGTGCTCAGCAGGGTATGGGGATCCTGCACCCAGGGACAGATGTGCCACCTCGCCCTGCAGCCCCCGTGCTGGGTCGCTGTCTCCAAGGGGCAGGTCTTGTCCCCAACACCACATATTTCCCCAGTGACACCATGAGCCACTTGTCATCGCTGACCCAGGGAGAGGTCTGGGGATCACCATCGCTCTCCCATCATGACAAGGGAGGAGCAGGATGCTGTGACAAGCACCCAACCCTGCCAAGTCCTGGGAGCTCTTGCCACTTTGGAAAAGGAGGAACTTTGGCTGAACTGGTAAAAAAAAAACATTTTAGCCAGAGGTTTTGATTTTTTAAAATATTTCCAACTCTAGTTTCTAATTTAAATTTGAAAGGAAAAAACCCCCAAATACTATGTTTAAAAAAATCTGGTTTTATTCAAATACTACTGTGACAGAAAACAAAAGCTCTTTTTGCTTGAAATCTTTATCCTAAAACCAAATGCTTTCTGCAACAATTACATTTTTAATACCAAAAAAATTTCAACTAAAAATAGTTCTTTCATGCTAAACTTTAATTTTGGTCCTATCTTTAATCTGACTCCATCCAGAATGGGAGAAAACTGCAATGGTGAGAGTGAGAGCAAGTGCAAGAGCTGGGGTGTGGAAAGAAAACCAGGACAGATGGGCTAGAGCTTGGCTACCTTCAACCAGATACCTCCAGGGGAAGGCAGGGGAGGAGGAAGACTTTAATAATTAGTCCTGGGCTCTCTGGAGCATTTCCAGTTTGCAAATTACCACTGCTTTATTAGGCTCTAACTCAACCTGTTTCAGAACATTGCTTGCAAAAGCCTTTTTGAAGAAGAGAGGTGGGAAGCGCCCTGGCGTGGGGCTTGTGCATGGTGACACCATCCAGGGATGGTGCCTGCCCTGGCTTGGGTCCACTCCCCCTCCCCATCTTTTGCAGGAGAGCAAAATGTGACCCCAGAGTTGCTGGCAATCCCTGCATTAAGTGCCCTTGTGGTATGATAAATTCCACTTCCATGACAAGAACATGTATATATATATATATGTTATACGAACATA
Source organism: Cephalopterus ornatus (assembly GCA_013396775.1). Lineage (NCBI taxonomy): Eukaryota > Metazoa > Chordata > Aves > Passeriformes > Cotingidae > Cephalopterus > Cephalopterus ornatus. The sequence continues at coordinate 624,763 of VZRE01015876.1, forward strand.
TACATATGTTAGTGTGTGTCTGTAGGACCAGGTTTGCTGGAAATCTGGGTCTCTTTGACCGCCTGAACAGTGATGGCTGAGTGAGGGGCTGAGGACCCTGCCCCATCCAAGCCTAGGCATGAAGAGTGCCTGAGCCTGCTCTGCGCTGGGAGAGAGAAGAGGCTGGAAGGACTGTGGATACTGTAGCACCATCAGAAGCTTCCCATGTTCGCAGACCAGCCCAGCAGCAGCTCAGCAGCCCATATGCTCCCCCCTCCCTCCGTGCTGGATAACCTAAAAGCCTCCCAGGCTCCCTTCCCAGGCCTGCTGGGTGGAATAGGGCTTTTCCAGCACTGTGAGTCTGGGATCACATCCATACCTGGCAGGGAGGTCTGACTTGCACAAACACACATTCACACATAGCCTGCAGCCCTGTGGCAGAGTTCTTGTGCCAATGGGGAGTGTGCTAGTGGGGTCCACAGGACCCCAGCCTCCAAAAAACTGCCTCCTCTCTGTAGGAGCTGAAAAAGTAGTCCCTAACTAAAGCATGGCAAGTCTGGTTTTTGGCTGAGAGCCCATGAGACTGCCCAGAGGAGAATTTGACTCAAAACCGGTTCTCAGTGTCACCCAGAAGCATGTCACCTATGAAAAGTGTATGCTTGGACACTGCCATCCCTAGAGATGCCCTTTTCCTATAAGCTTGACTCCTTGGTTCAAAACTGTATGATTTTTATCAAAGGAAAGGAAAAAGGGAGCGAGATCCTACAAGGGGACTAATAAAAAGCATAAGACTGAAACCCCCTGCTCCTAAACCCAGAAGAGAGTCAGCCTTGGTTCTTTCTCCCCATACATGGCAGAGAGTTCCTGCACCTTCTGAGTTCACTTCTAAGAATGAAACGCTCTGGCATACAGGGTGAAAGGAGAGGGTGGAGAAGAGGGAATGAAGAGGATGAATGGGAGGGATCAGCCCTGCTCTTATCTGATGGCTGCTGAGTGATGCATGATGAATTCCCCAGCAACAGGTCTGTTTTGTCAGGAGGCCTCTTATCAGATGGCACAAGCTCAGTGGTCTGGCCATGGCCATTAATCACCCATCTGCAGCTCTCCTCCAAAGAGAAGTTTTCCCCCTCCTTTTCCCTCTTGGCCCCAGGTCCTGCTCCAAAAAGATGCAGGAAGAAACTTCCACCCAGCCAGAGCTCCCACTCCCAAAGGAGTGCGGGAGATGACCCCATGATGGGGATGCTGGAGACCCCAGTATCCTTCAGATAAGGGAATGGAAGTGGGTGGGAGGTGTGGGAGAGCAAACCACTCCAGCCCCACGAGCCCTCTCCTCTTGCCTGTGTTGAGTACCAGGAACATAGTGGCAAGGGACATACTAACAGGACCTGCTAGTGTCCATCCCTGAGCTGGAAGGAGCAGTATGGGCTGGAACAGTGGGGTAATGGGGCATTCCAGGCTTACCTACGGCCCACTTTGCCTTACCTCTGCCAGCACAGCTGAAGCTGCAGAACTTATGGCACAGCATCACTGACACCAGGAGCTTTGGGGAGCAAGTTTGGGGGCCAGTTTGGCTCCCCCACCAAACCAGGGGGCACTCTTCTTGCTTGTGCTCCTTAATCCCCAGCCTGCTGCTCCGTCCTCTCCACACAGCTGCTGCCGGCTGCTGGGATCTGCACAGGGCTCTCAACTCACTCTGTTTTCACACGGTGCTTGTCTGCAGCACTCTGCAAGTCGAGCTCTGGGAAGCCCCTTTTTATTTCATAACCTGTATTTCCTGGGTTAGCTGGAACTCAGGAGTGCAGATGGCCCCTGCCCCAGGGTGTTGGGGTACAGGAGCAGCTGCAGCTTTGCAGTCATGAGAAGCAACTTTAATGCAAAGCAACTTCTTGGAGCAAAGGGAGAAGATGCAAATGTCCATATGTGTCATCTCATAATGTACGTGGGCATATCAGAGCCCTAACATCAGAGTGGCCCCAAAAGGTGTGGGAACACCTCATGATCAGAGATGTCCCTCTGTCTGACAACCCCTCACAGCACCTGGACCATGCACAGGCCCAGAGCCCATGGGGACATCAGAGAGATGCAACCCTGCAGGGCTGCAAACTGCTCTGGCCATGAGACCGTCCCCATGTGTCCCCATGATGGCGGACTGGAGGGAAATGCTGGATATCAGCTCGAACATGGACATCGAACAAATCCAAGCAGGGGTAACCAGTGTCTCTGAGGCATCGAGGAATGAGGGTGGTGTTTGAGAGGTGAGGGAAGCCGGGGGACAGGAAAGAGGGGGATGCTCAGTCCCATCTGGCCGCAAGCGATCTAAGCGGCACCAATAGAGACTGGAGTCCAGCTTTTCTGAACTGGAGGAGTGACTGATTCACTGAGACATCTCCAAGCAGCATGCAGCTGTTCTTATAAAACCTTCCATAGACTTGGAGCATGCAGTAGTGAGGTTGTGCATAGGAGGCAGATGGGGCTGTCTTTGGGGTCATGCTGTCTGGAAGCAGAGCAGGAGGGCTCCTGCTCCAGTGCTCTGCAGGATGCAACAGGAGTGAGATGTCTGCCCCTGGCCCTGGCTGCAGCAAGACTACAGGCTGGAAAATTTCTGTCAGGAGGAGAAAGGAGGGGGTCGGTGACAGGAACTGTCAGAAGGGGGATGGTGTACTCTTACCTCCCTCCACAGCCGCGCCAGGGCTGCCAGAGGAGCCGTCTGCGTGCTTCGGGTCTGGAGCCATCAGCATACGGGTGACATTTGTCCCTTGGTCATGCTTTCCCCATGCCCACATGGTGCAAAGTCCTTGCTGTCCCCGTGTCAGCTGAGGCACAGGACAGGGATGCCAACTCGGTGGCTGACACTGAAGCCAGGCAGGTAGGGGAGTGCAGGCAGGGAGTTGCCACATGTGGCTCCTGTTTCAGGGAGCTGAGCACATTTCCTCTCCCTGGGAGATTTTAAACCTTGCTGTCTCTTTTCACAAACGGGCCAGACAAGGTGCTTCTGCCCCTCTAACAGTAATTTTTCTTTTCCCTTTTCTGTGCAATTTCACATGGGACTGCTGCAGCAGTGGGCCACTCTGGGATGGGATTTATTGTCACCTTTAATGGGGGGTTACTGCCAGAATATCCATACTGGAAAAGCAACAATCTTCCACCCAGGGTCTGACTGCAGGTGAGGTCCGTCACTGTGTGGTGGCAATCTGTTTGCTCAGCTTCTGGAGCATCCTGGATTGTGCCAGTGAGGCCAGCACTGGGCCCCACTGTGCCATGCCAACTTGATGTCACAGGGAGGAAAAAAAGCTGTGAATGAGAGTTCACGGTAGTGAGTAATGGAAAGCAGTTGTCCCTTGTAATGCCTGGCCATAAAATGTCAGATAGATGTAAAAGTTATAAATACATCACAGAGCAAATAATTACAGTGTAGCACTATCTCCTTGCTTCAGGAGAGCTGCTGACCTTCCCAGGCATCTCCCAGCCCTGGGTAGATGAGCCAAGAGCAACTTGAGGGTGAGACCTAAATGTGTGCAAACTCCCTTTGCTGGCAGGTCCTGATCTGCTGCCCACGGCAGTTTGGGTGGGTGCTGGTGCTTGCAGGGGGTCTCAGACCTGTCCAGTGCATTGCTGAGTCTCATGGGTTAGATATCTGACTGTGTGGCTGTGTTGAAGGACAGTGCTGTGATTAGCTAGGTGAGAGCCAAGGGCAGACATGTGCCCAGCGGCACTGACCATGGGAAGCAGCACCTGAGGACACAGACCACAAGGTTTTAGGGGGAGTATGTTCTAATGGCAGGGAATTTCTGAACATGTGGAGGAACAGCCTCCTCTCCGCTGTACAGCGGAGCACCGTGGATGGGGGTGTTCAAGTACCTCCCAGTGAACCATATTGAAGGAGGAACAGGAAAAGTCCTGAAGATTCCCATTCCAGACACCATTATGCAAATGGCATTGGCATAGCTGTCTGGACAAGGACTTAGGAGGCTCAGCATCCCCTCAGTACCAAACCAGTGCAGCATTCAAAAAGCAAGGGGCTGTGTGGATGCTCAGGAGCAGCATCCAGAGCAGGGTCCTGCAGAGGACCAGCACAGGCAGAGGGACTTGGTACACTGCCCTCAGTGCCAAGAAATTACCCTCCAATCACCTGCCACTGTAGTGGGACGCCAGAATTTCCCATATATATATATATGTATATATATATATGTCTATATATAGGTATATGTATATGTATCAGAGAACCACAGAATATTCTGAGTTGGAAGGGACCCACAAGGATTATTGAGTCCAACTCTTAAGTGAATGGCCCATACAAGGATCACACACACTGACACATCTATACATGGCTGTAGCAGTTGAAGTAGACCCCAAACCGTTATAGAACGTTCCTGAGAAACCTCTTACTTCTGCAGTGCCAAATGCCAAGACTTCAAGACTTCAGAGCATGGTCTCAGAGCTCCAAAGGTACAACTTGAGGGTGAAACACAAGCCTGGCATGGAATTCCGGCAGGAGGGTTTCACAGAAGGGCAAGATGCAGAGGAGAAGGAGGACTCACAGGAACAGGTGCAGGCAGTCTTGCAATGCTTTACCAGCGTCTACAAATACACCAGTGGAAATAGTGAGAGGAGCAGAGAGCAACGATGCAATAAATCTTTTAAAAGAAACAATAAGACCAGGACAGCTGGCTTTAAAAGGAGCGTGTTCCCTTGGCTACCAGTGACTTCAGGAATGAAAAAAGTGGAGTGAGTGAGGGACAACATAGTGGCAGGGTAAAAACAATGATCCCAGAGAAATTTAAATCCTGGGATACTGAGAAAGATTCCAGGGCAAATTGGGTGCTTTTCAAAAGACTTGGAGGAGAGTTAGTCTCTGTCCAGAACACTATGTGAGGAAAAGAAATGCCAGACATTGCAGTGCTTGAGCAAAATACTGAAGGAAGAACAGCAAAGAATATGGGAAATTTTGGGTGTACCGAGGAGGGATGGGAGGAGAAGGTGCAGAGTGAACAAGTGTCAAGGAAAACCACTCATATGAGATCTTCTGTGTGCTTTACATATGGGTGTTTCTTTCCAAAACTCATGAATTTTGTGACTAACCTTTAGCCCCCAGTGCCTTAGCCAGAGAAGCACTCCACTGCTCTGATACCCAGCTCCATCCTCAGCTCACCAGTGTCTTAGGCTGAGTGTACACTCAATAAAAATCTATTTCCTTCTCTTTTCACCTGGGAATTTGCTACTTTTGGTTTCCTTGCCTTACCCTCTTTCTCTGGTATTGTGAGACTCTAACAGAGTCTCCTGTACTCCCCCTGAGTCTCCCCTTCTCCTACTCATGGTCTCTTTCCAAAACAAAATGAGAAGCAGCTTCCCTTCAGGCTGCCCCTGTGTATGCCCCCAGCTTGTTCTTTTGGCTACATTTCTCTTGAGGAACATGCTGGAATGCTAAAGCCATGGTAATGAGTAACACACTTCTTCAATGGGATGATGCTTTCTGAATGCACTGTGCTTTACAGCTACCATAAATAATGAAATCAGTATTTGTAAACTATACTTTAAGGAATCCATTCTTTTCCAGAGATTTCAAAAGCATGTCATTTTCCAGATTGAGAAGTTTGCCAATTCATCTCTTTTTAGAAATTCTCACTCTACTGATGTGGTCAAGGCAGTCCTTAAACAGAAAAGGGTGGCTGTGTGCCTCAAAGGTATAAACAGCTAGACATGTGATGGGAAATGCTTCGGAGGTGAGCTCGGCAGACTCCTAGACATCAAAGTTGTTGGGTGGTGAAACTGCAGAGACAAATCAGTGTGCAGGATGGGGAAACAGGCACTGAAAAACATCGTAGAAGTGACTTTTCTTAGAGACCTGAGAGTCCTTAAAATAGTCTCATGTCCCAGGAAATGAGACAGATCCTGCAGCGTGGCCTCAGCCAGCAATGCACTTCCTTGGAAACCTTAATGTGTGTAAACATAATAGTAGGAGGAAAAAGCCAAAATAACCTAAGCAAACTAGGCTGTCTGTGAGGATCCTCTGGGCTCTGCACCTCTGCCAGACCCATCAGCTCCCTTAGATCTCTCATCTCTCTCATCCCCCCATCCTTATCCTTCAACCACAGCAGAGCCCTGAAAGCTGCCCAGGGAGCAGGGACAATCCTGTCCTGAGCAGGAGCAAGCCCCACAGATGTAACAAGGGAAAACAGATCCACACGTGAAGACTTCCCAATATTTCATATCTCCCCAACTTGTCTTACTGCACTTAATTTTTCAAAGATGCTGTTCTGTCCTAAGTGATCCTGTGTGAATGCTTTTTTTCTACTTAAAGGCTGTTGATTCTTTTGCTTAAAATACATGTATATATTTATTTGGTTACTGGATAACAAAACTGGGTCATGCCTTGCCGTAAGCCTGAGCTGGGACTTTGACCCAAGATGACTCTCAAGTCTTCCTTTGAGCCATAATTTTCCCAGGCACCCCTGGCCTCCTGGGCTGACTGTGCATTTGTTGGAGACCCATTAGGACTGTTTGTGGCCCTGCAACCAGGTGTGACTCCATTCCTGGCTGCATGGGATGAGGTGTACACCATGGGGCAGCCCCTTTCCCTGTGCTTTCATATACCTGGAAGACCAAGCAGTGGTGCTCAACACTTCGTAGGTGGGAACAACCCTGCACTGGGGACACCAGGCTTCTGGTGCAGCATCCTGCCAGCCCAGGCATGGGCAGAGCTCATGGAAGGGTTTGCAGCTCCCCTTGCAGAACTCACCCCAGCTCTGCTCCAAGCTGCCCAGCTGGGCTGGGAGGCAGTGACACACAAACACCTCCTTCTCAAATCCTTTTCAAACCACGTGGTTTTTTCAAACCACGAGACTCCCATCAAACCTGGCCCTGCTCCAAGGTTCATGCAGGCGGTGGTGGGGTGGGAGGAGGAGGGAAGCAGAGAGCAATCCATAACCTTTGCAGCACTCTTGAGAGCAGCTGTCTGGCAAATGTCAAGCACTGTCTAGGGCTATTTTGGGCATTTTATATTTATAAAGGATGCTTTGAGGTGGGGGAAGGGTGCAAAGGGGGTTTTCTCATTGCCAGCACCTTAAGGAATAAAACCCCAGGGAGGAAAGTTCAAGAATACTCCTTGGTTATGGGGCCAGTGCCACATCCCATTGGAGCATCCTTGGAGGCTCTCAGATGGGCAGGACATTGGAGAAAGACCTTGGCTTCTCTTGTGACTGGAGACCTCCAGAAGGAGGTGAGATCCAGAAGGGGGGATTCAGGGTGAGGATATGGAGGGGGCTCATGCTGCGGATATGCATGTGCCATTACTGCAAGGGTACCAGCATCCCGTGCTGCCAGGTCCCCAGGAGGACTCCTGGGTGAGAAACCACTGGCTTTTAAATGTCCCTCCTAAGGACTCTCATAAATATAACCTTAATTCTGGATGTTTTCCTGCTGTCCCATGGGCCTAAACCTCTAAGCCCTGAAGAGCCCTCAGGTTCCTTTACTTTGAGCAGAGCCAAGACCCAGAACCAAGATATTACAAGGAGGAGCAGATCATCTAAAAGTTCCTTGCCTGAAAGATATATGGCATATAAGTGGAACATCCAATAGGAAAGGATTCCTATTGACAAGAAGGGATGTTCTTCCAAGAATGGAAACAATTGCAGAAAGTCAGTGTGCTTGTCTTTGCAAACTTTTCTTCTGGGAAGCATGGAGAATAAAGTTGTTCTCATTTGTAATAGTTGGAGCATTCAGTCCTTCCACAATATGCCTCTTTATCAGAGGCAAAAGTACCACAAAAGTAGGATAAACAGCCCCTCAATATTTTTTACTATAAAATGTTACACGGTGTGTTTAGTGTTTTAAGACTGGTTGGGCCTGATCCATTTTAGGATTAAAATAGGATCAAACTCCCTGCTGGAATCTCAGAGCCATCAGTGGCAGCACCAGGAAGAACCTCTCTTTGTAGCCCAAGACCAGCAACCACAATACCCATCTAACAGAGGGACAAGGGAGGAGTGGGGGTCTACAAACCAGTTATCACACTTCTCATCCCAGAAAAATGCTGGCATGAATAATCCAAGACAGTTTTGAGAGCATCTGGAAGTTAGTACAGAGATGAGTAATACCTGATACGGCTTTGTCAAGAATGAGACACGTCAGGCCAATTTAATTTCCTTCAGCAGCGGGGTATAACGAGCCTGCAGATGGTGAAGCAGCGGTGGCTGTGGGATGGGGGTGCTGTGCCTGCCCTGCCATAGGGTGGGGGGGGAGTGGGGCCAGGCAGGGAGGGCAGGATGGGTGCGCAGGGAGCGAAGGGACGGCACTGCAAGGGCAGCTCTCAAAGGCTCACTGTGGGGCTGGCAAGCCACCATTGAGCACTCCCATTAACATCCAGCATGGAGAAACAGAGAGAGTATTTATTAAATTTGCATGCCATGCAAAGCTGGGGCCACAGACAGAAAAAGGATTGTGGCAAACTGGAGAAATGGGATGAAAAGCTAGGGGAAGGCTGAAGGAGGGGAGAGCTATGGTGTGCTCCTGCGAGAAGGGGGCAGGGGAAGATGTCCCCTGGGCTTCTGCTGCTTGACACCACCTTCGCTGCGGCCTGGAGTTATGGAGGGAGCCCCAGGAGCTGCTGCTGACTGTGGAAATGCAGACAGAAGAGGTCTCTGTGCAGCCCTATGGAGCCCACAGTGCCTGGGCGAAGCAGGTGACAGTCACCTATGGGGACCCACTGCATATGGGCTGGATGGACAGGAGCAGCTCTGGTGCACAGGACGTGCCATGCAATTTATATTCCTTTAATTCACAATGCTGTGGTCTGAGCTATTTCTGAATTAAGCTGAATTGGTTTAGCAGGAGAAGCTGTCAGCACCAGCTGGGTGGCCTGCCTTACGGATGGTAGCACAGGCAGGGTGTAAACCAGCAGCAACCCAAACCCTCCTGCACTGGTCCCCGGCAGCTTGTCCCTCTGCAGTGAGGGAAGGCATGCCTAGGAGCAAAAACCTGGTACCCAGCTGCAGCCAGCTGCTTTCTGCCAGTGCTGGGATAAGGTATGACTTAAAATGAGCTACTGAAGGTCACAGTGAAAAATGAAACACAAGCAAACGGGTCTCCCTGCACCCCCTGCCTGCAATGGGAAGAGGATGCTGAAAGTGGGATGAGACTGCAGGAAAGCTGGGCACCCCATGGCTGAGAACCAGCAGAGCTGTGGGGCAGCTGCCAAGCGTGGGCAGGGATGGCTTTCACACACAGCAGCATCAAACAGAAATGGAAAAGGGTTAACTTTTGTCTTTGTCAGCCTGTGGAGCCAGCATGGAATCAACCCCCTCAGATCCTGTTTTTCTGTGCTCTCAGAAGAATGTAAACCTTTTTAAACAAAACCCAAACTTTTTAGGAAAGGAAAAAAAAGAAAGAAAAAATAAAGCAGTCTTAACTGTTATTTGTGGCAAACCCCAGCAATCCTCAGACTCAACAAGAGAGAAACCCTGATGGGGAGGCACTGAGACCTGCTGACAGCTGAGCCCTCTGGTGGGATGTGACACCCTTCTTGCCACCCGGAGAGGATGTGACATCCCAAAACTGTCCTCCCCCAGTCCCAGGGCAGGGGCCAGACACATCCTGAGCCACTGTGGCCCCACAAGGGCTCGTACCAAGCGCTGAGAGCAGGACGTCGACTCAGTGACAGGCTGGGGTCAGCGGGGGAGGCTGGGGTGGGGCAGGAATTTGCCAGCGGGTGCTAGCTGCCTGTCTGGTCCCCCAATGGCGAGGCCATGTGGTTTCCCTGTGCAGGGAAAAAAAAGGAAGGCTTTGAAAGTTGGCGTGTGACGGGGCGTCCCCCCAGGGAGCAGGGCAGCAGCGAGCGCGTGCGTCTGCGAGCGGCCCTGGCTGAACGCCACGCTCCTTCCGTTTATTGACGGTGGTTTATCAGGGGCTGCGGGCTGCGATAAAGCTTATGAAAATAAAAGGCATCTCCAGCAGGCCGGGGCGAGAGCAGGCCCTGCCGTTGCTTTCCCACACTGATTAGGATCTGGGCAGGCTTCGGTGCTCCAGATCTCCGATGAAAGCAGCAGGACCGGCAGCACTTCCCTTCCTGGCCCCCCGCTCAGGGCCAGAGGCAGCGAGAGGTCAGCAGGCTGCACACTGTGCACCACACAGCCCACACTGCGCTTCACATGGGGCACCACGCTGGGCACTGTGGGCACCACATCACACACCAGGCACCAGGCACCACACTGGGCACTTCAGGCACCACGCGGTGCCACATCGCATACCAGACACTGGGTACCTCACCAGCCACTCCAGGCACTCTGCATTGGGCACCCCATACTGGGCACTGCACCACCCACCATGCACAATGCTGTGCAAGACAGGCACTGCACACTGTGCACCACACCGTGCACCCCGGGCACTGTGCACCCCACACAAGACACCACCCTGATTCCCACACTCCTCTTTTGGAACCTGGGGATGGAGCTGCAGCTTTTCTCTTTGAAGGAGCCCATGCATATGGGGCAGCACCCAGGTAAGGCATCTGGCTGTGATGCATCTGGGCAGAACCAGGCCTGTCCCCTGTGGAGGCAGCACGGTCCCTGCCCTCGCTGGCAGCCATCCCTGTCCCCAGGATGTCGGCCAGGGTCACATCCCCTTTCCACCAATTGTTTGGTGGCGGCCGGGCTGTGGCTTCCTCCTGGTCATGAGTCTGACAGTCACCCTGGCGTGAGCACTGGGGCTGGCACCTCAGTCCCTGCTGGGCACAGGCACTTCCAGGGCAGGCAGGTTCCAGGGAACAGTCTTCTGCAAGCAACACCTCCAGAATTCACCAGGCTGCATTGCCAGGCAGTCTGGGCAGAAACACTCAGGCAGACAAGGAACAAAACACGGGGTGTACCGGCTAGAAAATAGAAGTCTGATCTGACTGCCGCTGGGGTTAAAAGGAATGTGGGCAATGGCAGTGATGGAAGGTTCTGTCCCCCAAGTGCTGCAGGGCTTGGAAATGTTCAGTTAAGTGTGGGTTTTGTGGGGTATGGTTTTATTGCCCCTTTTCACCTCCAGCACACTCTCGAAGAGGTGCTGGGAACCGAAGCACTTAAAAGCAGCTCATGATGAAACCTCAAACCACACAAATTGTGCTTGGTCTGGGGTTTTCTCACAAGCTTGGAGCGCCGGCTGGGTCCTCAAAGGATCTGTGACTCTCTGAATGAGGTTGGCTCGCAGCTTGTGGTTTTAAGAGAAATGCAGCTCCTCCTCCCTGACACCTTCTTATGGACTGTTTCCCTGCCTGAAAAAAAATCAAGTGGATGCTCAGAGGCAAACTTTGCTTCCAGTGGTGCAGGATCCCTGCATGGACCCTTCTGGTGCCCTGGCAGCCCCCCCACTGCCACCTTCTGCAAACCAAACAGCGGGGAGGACTCCTTCCTTTCTTACACCAAGTGTCAAGATTTATGGGGCCCTGGCAGCAGATCAAAAGCAAATTCAGTCATTTACAGTAAAATCAAAGCAGGCAGAACAATGAATATGAAGCGAGGTTAAAACACCTTGTTACAGGAACAAATTGTGCAGCTGACATCAAAATAATGGAATTTATGTCCCCACTGGTTGAAGCCAAATTATTTTCAGTGACACTTATCTAAGCATGAGCTCTGGGAGACGTGCTTGATGCTGCTGCTGAGATACTTTGGGGTCAGGCACCAGCCTCACACATTGGAGTTGCAGGCAGGAGGTGGCCAGTGGAGGGCTGCCCATGGAGCCCAGGGCTAAGGATCTGGCCCCTGTCAACTGTTTCCCATCCTCTGAAATGGGATGACATGAGGAACCCCCTACACCTCCTGGGGTGGGTGATGCACTGCCTGTGTGGTCTGTACAGGACTTGCACCAGCTGGAAAACATGGATGCATTTCTGCTGCTGGCACCTGCCCAGGAGATGCTGCTTGCTCCATAATGAATTCAATGTGCCCCGTAGCCCCAGAGCCACATATCAGGTGTGACGGGCCCCCGCATGCTGTTTGCTCCTCACCCGAGGTGGCCTCCTGTCTGGGAGTCATTGCCAGCTCCCTGGGTGGCAGCCAGAGTTTCATTCCACCCCTCAACTCCTTTGTCTTCCCAGCACTTTTGGGCAGTATGTCCTTTTTCCGTGCCTGCCTAACCCTGGCTGTGCTCATACGTCTCACGCTTGCCTGACTCTGGCATGTCCCAACAGATGATACAGCTCTAAAAATCCACTTACTCCTTCCACATCCCCCCATCACAGAATAACCCCACTGCCATCCCCAGGACATGGATTGGGCTGCCCGGGGCCTTGGGAGAATCCCTCCCTGTCCCCTGCCCATGGACCTGTGCCAGGGTGGCAGCCCCTTGTGCGAGATGACCACCCCCAGGAAGGCAGGCGATGCATCCCACTCCAGCAGCTCCGCCTGCGTGCGGCATGGCTGGGCTTGTTTTGAAAATATATTGTGAAGCACTTCATCGCTATGGAGACTTACTTTACGGACAAATAAATATTTGGCTGTTTTTCCTCTTGCCTTAAAAGTCTGTATCTTCTCCACTGTCTCTGCATCCTTTCAGCTCTCTGTATGAGTGTTGTATTGCAGGGTCTCTTTGCTCCTTCAGTCTTCCTCATCCTCCTCTCCTGTCTATGCTGCACATCTCTGCACGTCCTTCATCACCCCTCAGCCTCTTACTCCTCCTCCTCAGCCTACAGCTCAGTGTCATGGGGACTATCCAGCATGAGAGAAAAGGAGGCTCCCTCTCATCTCCACTTTTAAGTATTTATGCATTTAACGAGAATCAAAATTATTTTATCCTCTTAATTCTTGGGGTTTGCATCCCAGCAGCAAAAATACAGCTGTTTTCAGCTTTCCTGGTCCCAGTGCTGTCTCCTTGGTTGGACTCCACTTGCCACATCTTGTGTTTCCATCAGGATGGTCGATACCATCACAATTGCTCCTCTCTGTGGCCCCCATGTTTCTTTTGATATTTTTTGGGGTGTTTGAGGAGATCTGGGTGATGATTTTGCTTTGCACAAAATTTTGCACAAGCAAGATCTTCACCTAGATCTCTTGAAACCCCCCCCCAAAAGCCATTAAAAATAGCAACTGGCAAAGCAACACCACCAATTCACTGAGCAGGGGAAGGGAAGGCAGGATACAAATGAACCTCCTTCATTAATAAATCCTAACAGCTGTGGAAAGTTTGAGGCAAGTGAGAGCACCCAGACAGAAAATTAAAAAAGTAATAAAGTCCTCAGTGTGGGGGCACTGGCATCAGGTCAGTTTTACTTCTCTAGGCACCTCGTAAAGAGACATTCCAGGACACTAACTCATAAGGGAAAGCTGCAGGGGTCAAGGAGAACAGTGGAAAGCTAACCATGGTAACTCAAGTATACTGGAAAGGCAGCAGAAAAACAGCAAGGAGTTGTGTCTTTTTCTTTTTCCCCTCTTTTTTTTCTCTCTCTGTTGGTTGTTGGGCAAGCATAGCCTGCAGTTTGGAGAGTCATGGTGGGTATGGTGGGACAGCCAAGCAGAACCTCAGTGAAGAGCCCTATCGGTTGGAATGGCTGGGAATGGGAACCTGAAGCACAGGTTCTTTCCAAGCCAGGAGCAGAAGCTGCTCACTGCCCTCTCCCCCACACTGCCTGCCCCAGCTGCACCACTTCTGCCAGTCTGGGGATGTGCAGTAGCCTGAGACCGTACAATAAAATGCACAATATGCTTCAGCGTTAACTGTAAATCTAAATGGTGATGCTTTGGTGTAATGAGGGCAAAGGCTGAAAATTATTCCTTAATATTTTATATTTTGTTTTGTGCCCCCAACTGGTGCTGAAGCTCTTAGCCCTGGAGCCTGCTCCCTGCCTTCCCATTGCCTCCCCTCCAGAAGGTGGAGAAAACATGGAACCTGGAGTTGAGGGAGCTGCTCACCCACAACATCTCTGTGTAGAACCGGGGATGCTTACAGCTGGGTGGGGGGGATGTGCGTGTCACCCCCTGCAAGGGAAGCTGCATGCTATGCCTTTGGGGGCCCAGCACCATGCCTGGGGGCTTGCTCTCTCTCTTTCTCTTTTCCAGCCTTCAAGGTGGAAAGAATAAGGGAAGAAAGTAGTGCCTGCCCTGGGAGATCAGGCTCACAGTGAAATTCCAGCCTGCAAGTGCTCTTTGCAGCTCTTTAAAATAGGCAAATGCATATATGTCAAGAGCAGCTTCCCAGGAATGGGAAGGGATGGGATGAAGGGAGGAGGCCTGGATACACATTTGTCCCTTGGCCAGGCAGCACGCCCCAGGAGCAAGCAGCCAGGACAGGGTGAGATCCAGGCTCAGCATGCTGCCAATCCAGGAGATCCTCTCACACGGCTCCAGCCACAGCATAAAAACCTCCTGCCAAGTCCTGGGCTGGAAACATCCCTCAGCCATAGCTGTCTATCAGGCACCTGGACCAGGATGCACAGCTCTTGGTCAGGCTCCAGGGTAGAGACACCATGGGAGCACGGGGATGGTTATTGCAGAGGAGTGTGAGGTGGTTTCCTGATCCTTGTCTGGTGGCCAGAAGCAATCAGGAGTCCCAGTCCCACACCCTCACCCTGCCACAGCTCACCAGAGGTTTGGCCCCTGGCTCTGGTCCTGTGTCTCTGGTTTGTCTGTTGGTAAATTCACCTCATTGTTTGCATTGTCATGTTGCCTGGGATCCCAGGATCTCACGGTGCGAGTGCTGGCCAGGCAGCCCTGCCCTGCCCTGCCTGCCCTGCCTGCCTGGGGACACAGCACTCTCCCCGAGGCAGGCAAGGACCACTGTTGGGATCTCGCAGGGCTCTCAGGCAGTGTGCCGAGCCCTGCTGCCCACACAGTTTGCTGAATGAGCCCCCTCGGTTTGCCTGCCAGTGAGAAGAAATATGCACGTGTGGAAGCAGCTGCATCGAATATTTCAGCAGAAAACCGTGAATTTCCCTGGCTTTCCAGAGCCCAGCCTGGAGGGCACTTTCACAGCCAAGCTATAAACCTTGCAATCAGGGGTTTCTAATGGAAACATTGACATAACCTGTAGCTGACAGAGCAACAGCTCCGTTCACATTAAGCCTGAGTTTTCATCCCTAATCCCCTCAGCTCCTGGCCTGTCTCAGAAATGGACCTATGCAGCTGGCTGAGCATCCTGAGGGACACGGTGGGCGGCTGGGCTGGGGGGTCACAGGGGTTCGGCTGCTCCCTGCCGTGCCAGCCCCGACCTGCCGCACTGCAGGCAAGGGGTTGATGGCTGGGGGAGCCCCTCTGCTGCAGCACGACAATCCTCTGCCACCAAAAAGGCGAAAGAAAAAGCCAGAGTGGTTCAGTTGGTTGTAAAAATTAATGAGTTCAGATACAGACTTGCTTTATTCCGGTCCAGCTGCGTAACCACGGCGATCGTGTCCGGCACACTAGACAGTTACATCAGCTCCACACCCCTGTACAATAAGACTCTGTTTGATCTCAGAAACAAGATCAGACTCCTGGGCTTTGCACATCCTGCTTCCTACATATGTAAAATCATTTTATTACCAGCCAGGAGAGTTCATCTAAGCCGCTCTTGCTGTGCAGCTGATGTGGAGAGAACATGCCCTTGTCTGCACTTTTTTTACCAGATGGAGATCTACAGAGAGATTGCAGAGCTGCTACTCCTCCAAATTTTTGTTTTGTTTTGTTTTTTGGTTTTTGGTTTTCAAATTCCTCACCTTAGATTGGAAACTTGGGGGGCAGGACCTGAGTGTCCTCCTGTGCCTGTGCAGTCCCAGCACAGTGGGAAGTGTGTATGGCTCAGCTCTCCTGAATATAAGTGATAAATAAGCAGCCATGTGTTTTTGCTTGGCTTTACCCCCTTTTGTCCTATCTGCCTAGAAGAGGAAGTTCCCATAAAAAGTCTGCTCTGCCCTTCAAATGTCTGTTTAAATCCCCCTCTGTTTGTCAGGTCCATGAGACACTGGTGAACTTGCAGATATTTAGCATCCTCCTTGTGTTTGAACATTTACCCTGCCCCACATGAGTAACCCCACTGTCACCAAGGCAGTTATGAATATGCCCAAGCTGCTACAGCATCATCCTGACCAGCCTCAGCACCATGACTCTCTTTTGCTGATCAAAGTTCACTCAGCAGTGTTACAAGGCACTGCCTCCCCTTTAATCATGGCTATTCCAGCTACATGGTACCACTGGTGCTGTTCTGTCACTGGCCCAATGTATCCCGACCATTGAGCCGCAGCACTCGGATGCCAGCTGTTGTGCTGGGTGGCACAGCACTGGTGTGCAGGGACCGCTGGGTTTCAGGATGTGTCTGCAGCACTGGCGCACATCACTGGTGAGCAGAGAGTGCTCCAGGGCTCACCCAAGTGACGGCACATTCCCACAGAAAATACAGGTGTCCTCTGCTGCTGATGTCTGCAGGGCTGCATAGCCAGGGCTCGGTGACTCACTGCACACGGGTCATCCTGCAGCTGCTGGGTGGTAACTCTTATTTACTGCTCAGTTGTGGTTGGATTTAAAGCAGCACAGGCAAAGAGAGGGGAAATCCCCTCCTTCCCATCCCAGCCCTGCAGAGTCAACCAGTCTAACTGGAGCAGCTACTCCTAAGCGCATCTAGTTTAGGGCCTTCCTTTACCCTGAGCTTCTAGCTCAGCTCTTCTGGGTTTGTTAAATTTCCAGTCCAAAGGCTTGTGGGGTCTTACAGCTCTGGAGAAAGCTCTTTGAGAGCCAGCCCAGGTCACACATCCTGTAATGCAGAAAGTTAACACCAGGACAGGTCTGTTCAGCAGCAGCAATGAAAATTTCTGTACTCACCATCCTGTTTGGAAAGAGAAACCAGTGACCCAGTATACTATCCAATGTAGTACCTACCAGCATGGGCATGGGCATCCCCACCCCATAGAGCCCTCATATACCTCCTTGGCAGCTTGGGAATGCTGATCTGCTCGAATGAGGCATGACAAAAGATGCTGATGAATCCCTTTTGCTGAAAGCCATTGCCACACATGTGCCAGACCAGATTAAAATTCAGCTTTCCTGTATATGTCCCCTGAAGAGCTTTGCAGATCAAATCATGCATTTGGGCCACTGTGCCACTGTTTTGACTCACATAAGATGGCAGTCCCCTGTACCTCCCGTCCTTGCCTCCTGGACCCATGAGTCAAACAGGGATCTCATCCTCTTCTGGGGCCTTTCCCTCTAAGACTTGGTTTGGAGAAACTGAGGCTGGCACATGATTGCAGGAGAGGAGGCTGTGGGAAGCTCTGGCCACTACTGTCCCAGATGCTTTCATGCTCTTAAGTGTGTATTTATCCCATTGCTGCCAAGATAATTGCCAAAGATTTTGTATGTAGCAATGACTTCCTCCTCCCTGGGGTGCTCCCCAGCTCTTCCAGAAACATTCCAGGCAATTTTCTACTGCATCTCTCCCCATCCTCTCTAGACCCTGCTTTTGTAAGCAGATTTTGACCTCAGCTTAGGACCATATGTGCGTGTTTTTCACAAGCAAAGCAGACCACAAAAACCCCAACTGCCTCTCCAGCCATTCCATCGCAATGCTAGAGTGCCTGCCACTTGCGGTGACTTTTCCTGTTGTCGGTTTGTAATTACCTTGGGATGCCATTCCCCACATTGCTCCGACAACTGGGATTTAAAGTCCTGCAAAGAGCAGAGTTGCCTGATCTCCAAGCCCTCTCAGGTTTACAGCCAGCATCGTTCTCATCAATCATCTTCTGTCAGATGGGGAATTTGAGCAACCCCAATCCTAATCGGAATATGGAAGGGAAGCCCTCCCTGTCCCACCCTCCCATGTTTGAGAGCCGTGCTTGAATAAACAAAACCTGAAAGGGCCAAGGCAGCTCAAAGCGAAACTGTAAACGATCCCATCTGTGAGCCTTGGCGAATATCTCCTCCAGGAGGGGGGCATGGGGGAGAGAAAACAAGTTGAAGGGTCTTTTTTTTGCACTCAGAGGGAAATACCTTTGCATTCAAACATTGCTACTGCTCCAAATGTCATTCCAGAGGCCAGACCCAGGCTTCTCCTCAGACAGCTCTCTTATCCTGGATGGTGTCAGGATCCTTTGGGAGAGTTTGCCATTTGCAGGGATAATTAACAGTAAAGCTGTGCTGAACACAGGTGAACTGAACTCGGGGTTGAAGATGTGGATCAGGGAGCAAAAGCAGACAATATGTGTAAAAGTCATATTCCATAGTGATAAATGTGTTTTGCAAGGCAGTAAAACAACATCCCTGCTTTCACTGAAGAACCCCAGCTTGCCATGTTTCACAGGCACTGGGCTCTGGATGCTCAGCTGGTCTTGGTGCTCACAGCTCAGTGAGTGGCAGCTGGCTGGGGACCTGGAAAAAGGCAGGTCCTGGGGTGGCAGCCAGGAACAGCAGCATCTGGGTTAGGCAGCCATCCTGGAAAGGCTGTGTGTGCCCAAGTTTAGAAAGTCAGGATAATCCAGGAGCATCCAGATGTTCATTATCCTTTGCCCATTCTTGAAGCGTAGTTTTCCAGTTTTCAGGGCTATGGCATGGCCTCTTAGACTGTCCCCCACCACCCTGAAACTTCCCAGGCAGCCTCTCTGCCTTCTGGCCCCAAGCTCACAGGTTGGGCTAAGTGCTTGATAAGGGACATTGCAATTGTATTGGCAGCCTCAGTGCATGACAAAAGCACTGGCATCACAAAGCAGCTTTATCTCACCAGTTTCCCAGCTCTGTTCCCCAGTCTCAAAGGCTGGGATTGTGAGTAAGGGCACTTTGCATCTTCAAAGAGCAGGAGCAGTTTCAGGCTCATCCCGGGGTGCCCTGGGAGACCCCAGCAATCTTGCCCCGAGGGAGTCTGAAATGCAGGTCCGCGTTGAGGAGCAGGAGCCACACGTGCCAAAGGCAGCTGGGCAGACCCAGGGGATGGGCTTGAGAAATGCTCTATGCATCAACAACAACCACTAACAACCCCTACTTGGTCAGTCAGAGAAACAACTCACCAGAAACAGATGCAGAAGGCAAAATATTCCAATGCTTTTGACTAATGATTGGCCTTTAAACACGAGTTAATATTTAATTGAGAATTAGCTTTCAAGCATGCCAGTGAGAGTGAGGAATGAATGTTTAAGACAATGTTAATTGCACTGGAGATGGGGAGCTGAGGCAGGGAGAGGGGACCAGCAGGTGATGGAGGGCTCAGGGTGAGAACTAAGGGCTTTCTGGTCCTTGGAAGGATTTGGCTGCAGCAGAATGCTGCTGTGGCTAAACACCAAGGAGGTCCTGGGACACTAAAACAGGAAAGAGCTTATCACCTTCTGGTGCTCATACTGCAAAAGTGTGCTGAAATGTTGGCGAGTGCCAAGAGAGTCATAAAATTACATGAAAGCAAAAATTAGCTTTCTGGAGTGAGAGTGGCTCGACTAATTTTGCACTGAAAAATGAGCATTTGGTTAAATTTCTTAAAATCATGATAGGAAGAAGAAATAGAAGAATATTGAATTTAGTAGACAATGTTATAACAGGATTCAAAACCAGGAAAGGGAATTGGGGCACATTTAACAGGAAATCAGGCATTTACCTTTAAGTGATAGGGTTAGAAACCACTAGGAAAAGGAAAAGGAGAAACACATGCTCAGTCCAAGGAGAGATAATTTTCTAGCTTTTCCTGGGGACAGCTTAGGCATTTCTGGGCAAAAATGAGATGGCTGTGAAATGCAGACCTGAACAAATCCCACCAGTTTCTGCAGCTGTAAGCAATACATGCTCATAGACCCAGGAAGAAAACGGGGGCAGTGACACCCAGGAGCAGAGTGGGTGGGTAACAGGCGCTGGTCGTGAGCCCCCTGCAGCGGCTGAGGATGAAGTAAATGAGCATGAGGGTGTAACTCCCATGGACACCTATCCCTGGGAGGGGGGCAGGCAGTTCACTCGATGCCAGGCTCTTACCTTCCACCCTCCTGGAAGTGCCACCCCTTCAGCTCTCCAGGCACACACATGGCCCTCACTTGCCCTGGGACATGGAGTCTGGCTGCTCCCTGTCCCCTTTACAAGCACTGTAAAGCAGAGGGGGACGCTGTTTCTGCACCTCTGCCTCTGCTCGTTAGCTAATGTGAATTAAATCCCTTTTATCTTCACACTCATTTTCTAAGGATAATAATCCCTTTTTGTGTGCGCCCACTTTAACTGTTCCCAAACTGAGCTGTAATTGCTGATAGTAATTAAGTTAATACATATTTATAGCCATGTAGAGTTATAGAAGGTCTCCCGTAGTTTTATTTGAGGCATTTTCTTTAACCTGCTATAAAATCATCAACAAGTTGTTCAGTGTTAATTGCCTCCAATGCCGATCTCATCCCCTTGCCTCCGGACAAGGCAGGGCAGCAGATGGCTTCCCTGGACAGCCACTTTCTCCCTGCTCCCACCCTGGCTTTACTGCGAGGCAGAAGTGACCATCACCTGTCTTTCCTACCAGTTTTGCTCCAGGTTTTTCCAGTTCATCTCTATGGACAACTTTCCAAGCCATTTGCTGAAATAGTCTTGCAAGAGTTTACATGTCCATGTCCATGTATGCCATGAGAATCGGGAAGTGGAACCCTGGGAGAGCAGAGGTCCAGAAGGATGAAGCCTTGGCCCCTGCCTGCAGCTCTATCGAGCACTGTGGCAGCAGCCTGCCCCCACTCCACCCCCCCGCCAGATTTTGTCCTGCTTGCATTTGTGTTTTTGTGCTTGCCAAGTGCCCCAAACCCCTCAGCAAACAGCGTGTGTGGTGAGAGATCACCGCATGTAATCTCCGGGCGAATCTCCCCATTATATGGTTGGCTAATTAACTCCGGGTACAGGGTCAGGATGAGCTATTGGGTCCAGGAATGTCCTCCCCAAAGGGAAGTAAATATCACTGCAAGAGCAGGGAGCCCCTTTCTGTGGCAGTGAATCCTGATAAAGAGCTTCACTCCATTCTCCTGATGCTGGCTCCAGCTTAGTGTTTTTAAAGCTGATTCTCCCTGTGCTAATCTGGAGGGTCCATTCAGCCCAAAGCTCAACATCAGAGTCTATTTGCGAAGTGTGCAGCTGTGTCAATTTGCAAAGACAAAGGAAAGCCCCTCTGTCAACAGGTCGGGGAGCTCAGGTAGCACGAGCGAATTGAGGGCAAGAAGTCAAAGTGGTTTCACAAACCACCAGACCATGTTTAAATCCCCTCCAGCCCAGAGAGGCCAGAGCAGTGCAAGGGATAAAGGGAGCGCGGAGGAGTGGGCTGAAAGGCCAGGGCTGCAAGGCCGCCAATTAGTGCTATTAAAGAAAGATAATTAGATCTGCTCCATGGAAACTCCAGAGGAGGCAGAATGCAATTTCCATTTGGGCTTATTTTAATAAAAGTTAGAAATGCCAGGAGATGCCAAAATTGCACTGTTGGCAATATGAGCAGGGCTCTCAGTGTGGGGTAGAGGGGTTACGGGGCAGCAAAAGTGGACCACAGCCCTCCCAGGACACAGACGACTGTCTGCTCAGTATTTGTGTCCCAGGGATGGAAGTTGAAAATTTTGGAACACTTCCAGATAAAGAAATCCAACCTCCTTCAGAGGCTCTGCTTCTCTGTCAACTTTTCTTTTTAGGAATTACTTCGCACGGGGGCAGAAGGTGTTGGTGATGCTTAGTGGTGATGTGCTCTGAGCTGAGAGGCAGGGCTGGGAGCAGCCATTCCCAGAGTGTCCAGGACAGAGTTGTGAGGCAGGCAGGAGGCATCATGGTGTCCTCTGAAAGAATATGAAGAAAGTAAGTCCTGAGGAGGAAGTAGGACTTCTCACCTAGATCCTTAATCTCAATGCCATCAGGTGAGGAAAACCCTTATCCCTAGTTCACAAAGGCAGAAAGAGAGTCTCGGGAAGTCAAGTCTAAGATTTCTGAAGTCAGCCTGTGGTTTAGGATGTGGTTTAGCCAAGGCTGGGCACTCCTTAACTACTGAGAACCACGACACTGCAGAGCCCTTCGCACTGGTGGCATGGTCCAGCCAGTGTTTGAATGGAACATGTGGCCGTTTGTAACCTTCAGAGAGTTAATGAGAAAAGAGAGTAAGGAGTCATCACACAACCACGTGGGAGAAGGTCCCAAGACTCCTCATTTCTAATAATTTAAATAATTCCCTGTGATTCAGAGATCTACAAAATAAGCTGTGTTTGAGCATTTTGCCACCAGAAACTTCCCTGTCAGAATACCTTCCACTAGAAATAAAGGCAGCTTCAGTCTTTCTTTGAATTTTTAAGACACAGAGTAGGAGTCTGGCTCAGAAGGATTTTGCCAACACTATAACTTTGCCTGTGGGCTGACACTACACGTGGGAAAGAGGAATTTCAAAGAGAAACAGCTGGAAGGCTTAAACAGCCGAGCATAGTTGATTTTGGTATCAGTCATATGCTGCTCTCACTCCCAGCAGCTGGACCTCCCTGTGCCTGCGGAGCAGGGAGCGAGTGTAACTTCAACAAGCCAGGTTTGGAGGAGATTTAGGTCCATTAGGTAAATATTCACAGATCTGCAATAATAAACACCATTAAATAGCATTAACTTAGCAAAATATACACATATACTCTAGGTGTATCTCTAGTGAGCTGAGAAAACAGGTGAACACTCATGTTTGTGTTATTTCATGATACAAGGTCCAAAATTATATTCTGCTCAGCTACTTCTTCCTTCTAACACAAATTGCCAGGGCACATATATAGAGATGTATAAAATTTGACTAGATACTACATTTTTCTCTTACAGGTAAGCATATGTATTTTGATCGTGTCTGGCAATATAAAACCTGTAACATTAATAAACACTGTCATCCCTTTCAAATACATTTTATACCTACTGTACATTTTTATTTTGAGATAATAAATCACATGAATAAACTTTATTAATCATTTAAGCAGGCCCTTAAAACACTGTTGAAAAGATTTTCCAACTCAAACACCTTTTAAGACGCAATGACATCATGTCTGTCGGGACATTGTTATGCAGTGAAGATTGTGAGACATTTTCCCCCCATAAAGTTGCTGTAATGAAGTTTGTCACTGTAGTCATTAAATCCATGTTTTCTCCTCTTAGCTTCTTCCTTACTCTGGAGATACCCATTGTTAGGGAGAAAGAGAAAATATGTCATGGTGAAAAATTTGGGGATCTAATCATGAAGTCTTCCACAAAGCAAAATATCCATTGATTTCGACAAGGGTTGTAATCTACCAGTCTGTCTTAAGTCCTGCAGTACTTGGCTCTCCTTGAGCAGGTAGAACAAGCACAGAGAGAAAGAGGAAGGAAAGTCTTCAAATTCTAGCTGGAAATGGAGAAAATCTGAGGAAATTATTTTGTTTCATGGAACTGAACATCCTGGAAGGAACTGATCCTCACTCACCTTGTGAGTGAGTGAGTGATCCTCACTCCTCCTCACAAGTGAAGGAGTATTCACTTGTTCATCTCCTGACCTAGAGGAAGGTGCTGGCCCAGCTGACAGGTTCAGCAGAGGCTTTGCCTGCTGAGCATAGCAAAGGTTTGTTTGACTAAGCTAAAAGAGAGCAGACGATGCTTACAAGGTGATGAGTTTTATCAGATGGATCCTGCAGATGCTTGGGTGGTAGCAGCTTCTGAGTGAGCTGAAAGCCATAATAAAGACGGTGTTTGGCATCTCTTTCTCCTATTCCAGGAGCTGATCTCTGTGCTGCTTTGAAGAGCCCCTGGAGGGTGCCACAAGCCCTTTCCCAGCAGCTCCACACAAGCAGCTCTCGCCCAGCTGTGATGGTGGTACTTTGGTGGTCTGTGAAACCAAAACCTCAGACTTGCCATCGGTGCTTGTGACTCAGACCTGCTGGATGCCTCCTCCCTCATCCTGCCCAGAGAAAGGGAAGCACATGTGCATACGAGTCTGTTGAGTTTGGCTGCTTCCAAAAACGCTTCTTCTGGCAGATGGTCCCTGCTGGGAAGGACAATGCTTTGGAGCGTGTCGTGTCCTGCAAGTGGGGACATATGTCTGGCAGCGCAATGAGCAGAGCACCTTGCACAGCAGTTTCAGCCTCAGTGTCTCAAAGGAGAAGGCTAGAAGAGCCTCCTGCATGCACACAGAAAAATTCAGCTGAATTCAAGCCCATTGGCGGGCAGAAGACAGCTCCACATGGCACAGGGATGCGCCTGCTTCTGGCTGGTCCCATTGGGGACCAAAATGGAGCTGAACTTGTCTGACACTCAGCTTCCCAACTGCCCTCACAAATTACCTCACAATACCCAAGCTCTGACCTAGCCCTGCAATTCCTGCAGCAGGTCTCATTCCCAAAAGATACCCTGGCCAACTTAAAGCCAGTTACCAGGGACACACCTGATGCCGATTAGAAGCCATCTCAGATGCCCAGTGCCCAGTGGAGGGCTGTGCCACTGCATTGCCCGTGATTCCAGAGGTCTGCCTGCAGGGGCGGTGGCACCTCCTCTGCCTAGGAACCTGCATTCCTGGTCATCTTCCTTCTTGCCTGAAAACTAGTCAGAGTGCAGATCCCTCAGTAACTGAACAATTAAGCTATTAAGTAACTCAGTTAATAAATTCAGATTTTGCCCTAATACATTTCTAATGACCTTGTCTAATAAATTCTAAGCAATTTGGGAAGAATGCTTGTTGCTATATTTTAAAGCAAAAGTGATTTATATTTGCTGAGAGAACAAAGACAGCCACATGTGATTTATTACTATCAGTCACTGTATCTTTCATCTCTTTAATTATTTTCTCTACAGGCAGCTTCAAAAGTGCTCTCAAAGGCCGAATGGCGAGTGCCTTTCAAGTTCAGATACTTACTGCTTCGGTCTGAACTGCTGATTTTTGCCTTCATATCTGTAGCTTCAAATATTAATCATAGAAATTGCAATTTAGTTTGCTTAGGTTGGACTTGATGCAACAAATGATTTTGCGTGCTTGGTACCCTACCAGAGACAAATGCCTGAAAACTCTAAGGCTTTTGTCCATCAGTGATATTTTCCAGCATGAAAGCCAGCAACAGCTACCAGCATCCACAGACTGACCGAGTTTATAACAAGGTTTAACTTTTGTTGTCAAACTATAGGCAGGAGGTTTGGGAGCAAGTTTGAAAGCTGCTCTGGTTTTATTGGGCAAGAAGACCAACTTTTCCATCCTTCCCAGAGAGGGGAGCTTGCTTAGCATTCACCATGCAGCCAAAGGAGAAGATGAACTAAGTGTTGGAAAGCCTGAAGCCAGGACAGGAGAAACACAACTACATGAAGAAATGAATCTCTTCTCAAGAAGAAAAAGGTAGGAATCACCACTTAAAAGCCCCTCTTCTGTCAGGAATGTGGGGGGATTTCCAGAGAAGCCACATGGAGTTTGGCTCCCATGTCCCAGAAAAATGGGGGAGCCAAGTTTATCTGTCACTCACGTCCTTTGGAAAGCCCAGCTTAGAGCTGCAGGGAAATGATTTATATCCTTGTTCTCTTACATACCCCAGGACTTCCTAAGATTTGAGAAAATAGAATTTAATCTTTGTCCAGCTTCCAGTCCCTGGTCAGGGCTCAAACTGTGGGAATTCTTTCCGCCAAGACTGCCTTCCAGCTATTTCCAGGTAGCCCTCAAAACAGGCTGGGATTCAGACAGGAAAAACAATTTCTACAAGATTTTCTGTCGGGCTTTACAAGCCCTAAAGATCTGGAGAATACTGATGAATCATCCCAAACCTCGATAAGCGCCTGTGTGACTCATGGACAGGCTGGACGTCAGGGATGTAGGACAGCACACGGCTTGGTCCTTGCAGAGAAGCCCAAACCGCCTGTCCTGAATGGACTTGGCTCCCATTGCAGGCACTGGGGAAGGAGAAGTTCCAGCCTATCCAGGTCTGCATGGCCTAGAAAAATGTTTGTCTTCCAGAGCTCCCTGTGGGCAGTGTTGCAATGTCAGCGTTGCACACGCTGCCTTACGTGACACGATCCCGGCCACTGGCATCTCACTTGGTTTGAGTGCTCTGCACTGAACAAAACACTCAGTAATAAACAAGGAGCTTACAAGGGGTTTCTTCTTCCCCAGATCCCTCCAGTCCCCACTCTGCTCAAGCATACATCTCAAATGGCATGCCCCGAGTTGAGTCTCTACAGTCAGAGGAAACTCTCAGCAGCATTTTTTGGGGTCAGTTTTTCATGACTGAGACCTAGTCATGCAAACAAAGATTTATTTTTTCTTCTGACCAAAACAACATTAAGGGGAAAATTCTTTCCCATGACTAAAGCCAGGCAGGAATTTTTCAACAGAACGTCAAAGCAGAAAGTTTCAGGGAAGGGGTCAGTTTGGGGCAATTTTACATGTAATTTTTCTTTTTGTTCTTAAAATAGGAATAAGCCCACGTCTGACATTTAATGATTGTTATGCAAATAAGTATAGTGGTCTTTACCAAGACAAGAATCCTGCCCATTCTCACTGCTAGCTAGAACCAGTACTAGCATCAGTTGGGATTGTATTTGACAGCATTGTCTGGCTTATGTGTCAATTTTCACCATGAATGAGGTGAGGTGCCCAATCATCACGATTATTCACAGCCAGTCGAAGCTCAGCTGTCCTGTACCAAATGCCTCAAAGCTCTGGAGGTATTTAAAAACTGAGTATCATCACCCACCCAAGGGCCAACATGCACTAACCTCAGGACCTTGGTTTTATTTTTGATTTGAAAGGTAGTAAGTAACAAGCAGGGGCACCGCATCTCCTCGAAGGAGTGTGTTAAGGACTGTGTTCATCAGCCTGACTTCTGCCCTTGCACGTCCTTCTCCTAAAGCAGAGGGAATGTAGAGGGGCCATGTCTTCTGTGCAGTAGTAAAGAGTGAGGACCCACACCAGGCAACAAAGGACCTCAACAACAGAGACCTCTGCTCTGTTCATTCCCATTATTTCAGGGGATACTAAAAGCATTAATGTGGTATTTAATCAAGTTACCACAAATAAAGCTTTGAAGAGTCAAGCTTAGAAGAGCTCAGAACACTCTTATACATGCTCTTACCGTTTTCTGCCATGATGTTATAAACCAGATGTTACAGCCTAGATGTTACAGCTGGCAGAGGGATTCCAAGTTGCTGCTCTGCAGGGAAGTGCAACCCTTCCAAACGCAGTTCCAAAGCCCAGCTATCCATCTGACTGCCCAAATAAAATGCAGCAACAATAGAAACGGAATTCATTAAACTAAAATAGACATGATTTTGTCCTTGTTGGCCTAACCTTGGTTCCTTGTACATAGAAACCTTCCATTTGTGGGCCTGGACATTAATAGATGAGATATTAACTAGCCATGGCTAATTATAGATAGCTGCATCACCTTCTTAAAAGAGAGGCATTGTCAAGGCCAGCTAGGGCCAAAGTTGAGGTCTCATGAAGTTAATCTTATTGTAAAAACTACTCAATAGAAAATATTTTTTTTACCTTCAACTTCTACTGAAGTTTATGGTAATTTGAACAGTTTCCTAAAGTGTTTGCAAAGCAACCATCAAAGCAGGGTGGAGGTAAAACAGGTTAGTCTGTCTTCATTGTCTGAGCTGGCACTGAACAGAGTGTATCGGTGAGAAGGAAATCATTAAGGCTTTAAACTTCCTTTCATTTAGATGATATACAATATTGTTAATGAACAGAGTTATGGGCCTTTCCCAGCTGTATGACTTTTTACTTAGTACCACACTTTTAATCTTCCCACAGACTTACAGAATTGTTATCCTTGAAAGGAAGTGAGACCTCCCTCACTGATGGATTTAGTTTGCTAATGTGTTTTGATGAGGCAGGAACACAGTGTGGAGGAATTAAAGGAATAATAAAATAAACATTTCTACCCACAGAGAGAGGAACCCACCCTCCCAAAGCACCCCTGGCTGGTTCATGGGTGTGTGTCCTGCCTTGGGGCCACGCCAGAGTCTGGGGTCCTCCTAAAAATGCTCAGGAGGAGGGCAGAACAGGTTTTGAATGGTCTAAATGGAGGAAGGGGGCTAAGTTCTGAGGTGGTGGAAGCCAGTGTTGGTGCTTGGATCCTGAGCCAATGCTGATTTAGCAATGAGAGTCAGGACCTCTCCAGAAAACCTCCAAATGAAGACATTTGTGACATTAACTAAGGCTTTCTAATTAGATGGAGAAAACAAAGCTGCTCCACCCCAGGCAGCTGCAGCTCCAGCCAGCATGTTACTTATTAGCTCAAATTATTATTATTATAAAAAACACTTGACTTTCTTGTTCAAAAAGTAAAAAGGGATTAGTGGGGTCTCTCAGACAGCTCTCCTCAGACTAACCTTCAACATCTCAGACAAAGCCTCAACCAGAACAGAGACTTTCTCAGGGTATGGACAAAACAGACCCCAAACGGCTGCAATAAAAAGTCAAAGGCAATACTTGACACAGCACTCAGCTCTGTTTGCTGACTTTTCCCAATGCATACAATAAAATTCAGCCTAAATATGTCACTGCTGCCAATTACCCAGGGCAACAGCCGGACCCTGGAGCTGGTAAATCAATGGAGACGCCAGGGAAAGCTGCTTTCCCCAAACCTGAAGTAGGTGGAAGACCATGAGTGTGAGAAGCACACCAGGAAGGATTAGGGGCTGCAGAACAAAACGTGCTGGGAGGGCTCCAAGAGAGTGGGTCCCCTCTGCCCACTACCCCTCCCAGCTTGGGCTTTACCCAGAGCAGCACCAAGTCTGTCCCTGGGGAGGCTGCACCCCAGTCCACTCCCATCGGGAGACCAGAGAAAAGAGGGATTACTCATCAACCAAACGAGGATGCCAGGAAACTCCTATGGGAAGTCTGAGCTTCAGCAGCGAGGGGATGGGGCTGGCTGGAATGCCAAAGCCAGCTTTCCCCAAGGCAGCAAAGCCCCAGGCTGCGTGGGAGGGGGCAACAAGGGATGGTGTTGGCATTTGATTAAAAATTATTTGATTGGCAAATCCAAGGTGCCTGGGACTTGGTAGATAACAAGCCACAGCTTTGGTGTGAAGAGCTCTCTTTAGCCTGAAAGTATTTTCCTGTTAAGCAAACTCCATCACACACATCCCCATCTCTGCCAGCTCTGCTCACAGTCTGAAACTTTTCCCAGTTTTGATGGCTGAAGCGCCAAAATAAGTGGAATTCAGTAATTTGTATGGAAATGCTCAACAGCAGTTGGTGTTTTTAATCAGCCAGGCCAACCACATGTGGTTGGGTGCTGTGCAAACGCAGTCCTGGGGGGAGCAACACTCCTCGGGATACAGCCCGAGTTTGGAAAATGGCTGAGCCTTTGCCACAGTGGTTTCCTCACCCCTTCTTCAGTTCTTATGGGTACAAGCTGTGCCTCCCAAGGGCCCGCAAAGCACCCCGGTGGTTTGTGTCAGAAGGATTTTGAGAAGCGAGATGTTCCACCACTCCCCTTCTGGGCTTTGCGGCCCTGCAGAGTGTGTAATGGTCCAGAGAAAATCAATTGGACACTGCATTTCAGAGATAAGGGTTGGGATTTTATTCTGAATAACCTGGTGACCCCAATCAATCTCTGTCCCCAAACCTTCTGAAAGTTTGATACTCTAGCTTGCAATTAAGTCTCCACAACCAAGAATTGCAGGAGATGTTCCAGTTAAAACACCTTTATTAACTATTTATTTTTGATGAATATCGTGAGGTACCAGCCAACGCATTTCAAGGCAGACAACAGGTTTTGCCCAATGGGTATATGGTCCAATTAAGATTTTGAGTTATTTTTCACCTGCTTTTTAAGTTTTCAGGGGTTGTTTTTTAAGCTGGTAAATCTAAAATAAACTGTGAAATCCCCCAAACTTCCCATGTGATAGCAACTCCGGGAAAAGAACTTAAGGCAAACTGTCACAATGTAAAGAAGAGAGCTTGAAATGTGAAAGGGTATGAGAGGACTCTGTCTCCCTTTCCTGAGAGGGAGCAGGGCTGGGATGATGCTGACCTGGGTGCACTTGTTCCATATGAATCAAGCAAGAAGTTGTACCTGGTGGGAACAGCTGCTGCTCAGAGCAAAGCAGGTGCTGGAGACAAAGATGAGTCTGGAGAGCAAGTGTTGAACAAGAAGTTAATTCCTCAGATAAATACATTTCTGCTGATCAAAACTTAAACTTGTTTCCTGCTCTGGGATGCCTCTGGTACAGATGTTCCCTCTGGTACATGCTGCTGCTGCTGCAGGTCCTCCTCGTGTGCTTTAGGGCATGCTTAGCGAGGGACAAGAGAGGAATAAATCCTGCACTCGTCAGGCTGTGCAAGGGCACACAAGGAAGATGCTCTTCAGGGGATGCACAAAAAAATGTCTTTCCCACGGTTGCTGCCTTCAGATATGGCCATGGCACTCCCTAACAAACTCAGGCACATGGGGTCATCCCACTCTACAGGCCAAGCTTTTGGCTCTGCACCATGTGGCAGCAGGACCAGAGCCCTTGAAAGCCTTTCCCTGTCTGCTGGGCAGCTCAGCCCAGAGTCCCCTCATGACTCCTGCATGTGCAGGCAGGGTCCGACCCTAAAGCGCCCAAGGCAGTTTTACCTGGTGGATATTAATGGTGGTGAGTGATGCCCATTTATACATCATGCACAGTCGGCTCTACCTACACGAAATCCCCTTGGGCTGGCCCATCCAGGGCAGCGGGAAAAAGGGGCCTTTGGCGGGAAGGTGTTTTTCATCACCCTGAGAGCTGTGTCCGATGGCATTGTCAAAAACAGCAGGTAGCAGTGACAGGCAGGGTCATTCCCCTGCCCAGCCCCAGCCCCTATTGTGCTGCCTTTCAGTGCAAGCTAAAGGTCAGCCCGCAGCCCCGGCTCCCAGACTTCGCTTTTTTGTTACGATTGTCACAAGGTAAATTAATCAGATTTACGGCATTAAGCCTTGCCGTATCTTGAGCCTTTCAGTCCTTTCTGCCCCCAAAACTTCCCTCATATGAACAGGCTCTTTGTTTATCCTTGCCCATACAATCTTCATTTGGTGGGGGGGGAGCGGTAGAGGGACAAAGACTGGAAGAGAGGCTGCTGCCCACAGGTGCCCCATGACAGCAGGGCTTACCACCCAAGACACTGGTGGTTCCATTGCTTCAAGTATTTCTCCCAGCTAACCAGATGGGGAAGATCCTGTTCTCAAAGTTATGGTGCCACAAGCACATCTTTTGGGAAGGGTTGCTGCCCCTCCAGTCAATAAAAGACGAAGGCAATTCCGCAGCAGGGGCAAGACACCCCCACTGTGAGCACAAAGCACAATTTATGTCTCTCCAACGTACCTACAGCATATGGGACCACTTACACAGTTGTTTGCCTTGGTCAATGGGTCTGCTGAGCCATTGGAGAGCTGGGTCTTATTTCACTTTCTGACGGGGATTTGGAAATGATCAGCCCTCCAGCCAGCACGGGGCTCCCCAGCCATGCTCTCAGCATGAGCCAGCAGCGAGGCCGGGTGGAGGTGACAGGTATCTTTATCCCACCACCCAGGAGAGCTCCAACATCCTGCTGGCAGGAATTTGTCTGCAAATTTTCCCCCATTGAAAGGAGTGAGGTGGCCGATATGATTGCTTGATTAAGGGGCAGGCAAGGTAGAGACAGGGGCAGTTCCATACTCTGTGCTCCGAGGAATTCCCCTCCTTTTGGAAGTCTGCGATCCACTTCTCCCCTCTATTTCACACTCATAGGATCACATCTACAACTCTCAGCTTTGTCAGCGAGACTCATTTCTACAGAGTAAACAGCTTATTATTCATACATATGGAAAAGCAGTCTTTAAAGAAACAGCAGTGAAACTCAGAGAGGGTAATAAATGCAACTGCAGTGAAACTCGCAGCCAGAGTACGAGTGGGTGGGAAACAATATCAGTGACCTTATCTTCCATAGGAGCATTTGATTTTGATTTGATTATCATCAGGGCAACTAATAACCATGAAACATAAAACACATTAATGCATTTGTTTTGGGCAATGGCATGCAGATAACAGGAGGATTACACACTACATGTGGATGCTAGGTTTGTCTTGATTTTTCTGCTTTAAGTTTTTTAACTTTTGCTCAAAAAAAAAAAAAAGGCAAGATGACCGTACATAGTGGGTACATTCAAATGACATCTCCATAATCAGAAAACTTTTGGTGTATATTTAAATTTAAAAAGGAGAACCAGATTGATATCCTAAATTCTTGTCATCCATCATTCTTTGCAGAAAGACCTCTTCCCAGAGACAGCTGGCGGGCTGACTGCCTTCCCTCCAAAAATAAGCAGCGTGGGTGAGACTGCACATAATCTTTTGGCCTGGTGCTGATACATAACCCAAAGATGCCTGTAATTTTTTGGAGTGTGATTTGTCTCACATTGAGTAAAAAATGAGACCTCACGGTGAGCTGAGGATCCTCCGTGACACAGAGCTGATCTGTGAATAAAGCCAGCAGCTTTGCTTCCTTCCCCAGCATGGGGGCTGTCCCCCTCACAGCCTCCAGCCATGCTCCTCCTCCTGCAGCCCTGGCTCCGTGACTCATTAAAACTGGGAGGCCTTCAAATATCTGGATCAGATCTTCCTGAAAGTCAGAGTGGGAGGGTGAGCCTGGCAAGAGGCCGTACCTCTGGTGAGTGTCCTGGGTGGTGGCAGCAATTCATCCCCAGATAAGATTCAGTTGAGGGAAGTTAATGGATTGTTAATAAAAAATATGGTCCACCTTTGAAGAAGAGACTGATTTGGTTTTTTTGTCACTCCCAGTGTCCCACTGGGAAAGCTGCCCAAACTCTCCACCTCTGTTTGCCCGTGCAGCACACAAACTCTACCTGCCTCACGGGGATGAGGTGTTTGCAACAGGCTTTTTGCATTTTCAGGTGAAAAGGCCTTAATCAGTATAACATATTCCCTAAAAGAAGAAGAAAATAGATGTGATTCATGCTTTCAGGCACACATCTACTTAAATATTTAGCCAGCATATATCAGCTACAATCATCATGGTGATTTCCTCAAGATTAAAAAAAAAGAAGAGGAGGGAAGAACAGGCACTCCCAACTGTCCCTGAATTAAAAAAATGCTGTAATTTTTTTGGTGCTGTCATTATTTTCATTTCTCTCTTCTCCCTCTCCCCTAGAAATTATTAAATCATTAAAATGATTTAAAAAATAGCAAAGCAGATGTCTGGTCTGTTTGATCTCAAGCCTGAATATGGAAGAAAAAGGAGTCAAGACTTTGATTATGGGGAAAAAAAAAGTAGAAGAGAGGAAAAAATTGTAACAGGAAAGTCACGAAGGAGAAGATTTGGCTTTGATCTCCGCACTGCACTGGCTTTGCCGGGTGGGGGTCTCTGCTGAGCAAACTGGGCTGTTTTGCGACTGCTTCGTGGGATCACAGGGGCAACACTTTACACCATCTGCTCAAAGGCAAACAAGTCACTCCAAGGGAGATTTCCATCCTTTGGGTATGAGAAAGCAAGCAAAATATGGATTTGATGTTTGCATAATGAAGGTAGACCTCAAATCTTGGATGCTGTTTGGACTTCTATACAGCTAGCCTCCTTCAGCTGAAGGAGACTGATTAACAGGCTATAGTCTTGGCTTGCTCAGTAGTTTTAGTTCCTTATTTGTAAACCCTCCTCTTTCCCTACTGCAGGGAATCCAAACGGAAGGAAATGGCCATTAGAAATCAGAGCAATGGCAGCAAAGAGCATTAGCAGGTATACAAAGCTAATCTGCTCACACTGCTCCTGGTGATTTTCGACAGTAGAAAGTATGCTGGGAAGAAGAAGGGGTCAATTCTGTGTGCTCACTTCTAACACAGTCTCTAGGTATGTTGCAGGGAGATCGAGATTTCAGCCATTTACATTTTCACCAGATCTCCATTGGTCCTTTGCCTTTGTGGACTTTACATTTATTAAATCAGTCTCAACAACTGCTTGAATTGCTTTCTAGCTCAAAGGAAAATGACAAAATGGTGAAGATGGCCTGAGAGCAGGACATAATACTCACATTCCACCAGAATTTGGCAACTCTGATAAAAATACAAAGTGGTACCATGATGTGTTTGGGATTGCAATTTCCTCCAACCTCAAAGTGCCATGAATGCACTCCAGTCCTTTCCTTAGTGAGATGGAGGGCCTACATCCAGAAAGACAGAACAGGAACTATCTTGAGGACCTGGTTTTGTTTGCCTGAGAATCAGAGTAGACTGTAGTAAAAACTGTTCAGTCTTGCTTACCACACCTGCTCCTTCCTGAGCTGTGTGTTTTACCTGCTACTTGCAGACTTCTCCCAGGTGGGTCAGGCCCAGAGCCCCCCAGCTCTGAGAGCCAAGCTCAGGTGTTTTGGAAGGAGAAAGAAGACCCACAAAATGTGGAGGTGAGAGAAATCTGCCCCACACAAATCCTGCCTGAATTACTGGCAGTGATGGACTCAAGCTGTGAGGCATGTATCTTCACATGTCTTCCAGGCATCTTTTAGGATTAAGCATTTTAAAGTCTACCTGGCTGAAAACAGTGGATTCATTCTTTTTGTCAGTGCAGCTCTGGGGGACTGAGGAAGCTGCTGCAATGTGTGGGCACCAACACCCAATGGAACTTGTTTCTGACAGCAAACCCTTTGTGGGTGGTGACTGTAGACTAAAGAGCTGCAGGTGTCTGCATCCATGTAGGGCTCCTGGAGAGAAATTCTTCTTTTCAAACACTTGTGTGGAGCCAGTTTCCAGGAGATGATGCTATGGGAGAGTGATCCTCCTGCAGGATGCCTATTATCCAAACTGTTCTGCCCTTCAGGTGTTGAATGCAAACAGCTTTTCACCAGCTATCCCAGCAGCTGTGGCTGCCTCTCTGCCTGTTGGAAAATTTGCCCTTAAAAGTTTGAATGAGAACAGACCTGTCCTGAAAATCTGCCACTTGGAGTATACCAGGCATCTAATTTTCCAACTGGAAAAGCGTTTTATGTTAGCCCTGCTGATGAAAATTAATTGAAGACACATGTTCACAAGACCCAGAGGACATCTGTGTAAGCATTCAGTAAGAAGATCAAGACTAACTCACACCAAGAAGCCATGTGCTCAACTGGCATCACCTGTACTGCTGACTGCAGACACTCAGGAGGTGGCCTTGGGGTGCCAGGACACCCAGCTTTCATCTTACCCATGCGGGAAACAGCCCTGATTGTCCTCGGTCATGTTTTCAGCCGTCACCTCCATTAAGATGCAGCCACCCCAGAGCAGACAGTGGCATTTGCTGAAGGAGCAGCCAGGAGCAGCCAGTGATCAGAGAGGGAGCCTGGATCTACTGGAACAGGCAATGGGATGAGCAGAATTGAATAGCAGGAAGCTAATACAGAGGATGAGCAAAGCAGGCAATAGTTTCAGCTACACGGAGCTGTATCAGCTGGAAGGTGTTTCCAGGCTCAATGTAGGCTGTGGTGAGAGTTTCAGAGGGATGACACATGGCAGCCTGCTCCCTGTCTTCTGACTGCCTGCCCAAGCCACATGCCCCGAGAAGTCAGCTGCAGCTGGGAGGGTCCTACAGCCCTGCATCATCTGGGGAATGCAGATACCTCCTGCGAGGTGGCAGCCACGTGAAGGGTCCTTCCAGAAGGTCAGGGCAGGCACAAATGGAAAATAGCCTTTTTTCAGCTTGCAAAGCTTTCCTTTAGGATGGATATAGCATAAAGGTGAGTGTCCCTCCCCCCGCCCACCTCCTTTCCAAAACAACACAGCAAACAGAACAAACTAAACCAACAAATCCTCAATCACACCTGGTCAAACAGAACATTTTACCTCAATCCAAGAGAAAAGATTTTGTTTCCTTTCCATATGTTTCACTTACAGTAATTTTGTTTTTTTTTTTTTTTTTTTAATTCTAAGCTCATTCACTCATTCAAAAATAATAAAATCAGCATTTCACAGTGGAACAAGAGATCGACACAATACACAGAACTTTCTCAATTCAAAGTATGTGTGTCATACTCTTTTTTTACCCATTTATTCCCCATCTTTCTTTTCTCCCAAATTGCGCACTGAATGTGACCCAAGTTCACAAACAGCTCCAGCCTCTGTGCGCTTGGCCACGCTGCCTTTCCACTGAACCAACCACCAACTCATAATGCCAACCAGTGTTACTGCTGCTGCCCTGAGAGGAGGGATCTTCTCATATTTCACCAGCACTTCTGACACTGTCTGGGAAGTTTGCTCATTGGCAATGAGCTGTCCAAAGTGAGAACAAATTTTTCAGATCTGGAAGTGGCAAATTGGACTTCTGGTAGAGTTTTGGGCAGTTGAAGAGAATGTCCTACAGCCGAGGCTGCAAGAGTGGATGAGCCAGGTGCTGCAGTCTTGGTCCTGCTAGTGGGTGCTTTCCATGAAGGGACAGAGTGGGTAGAAAATATGGAGTTTGCCTCATCAAGGCTCACCAGAGTTCATCTGGAAGCCTCCTTGAGCAGTCCAAGGGGCCTGTCTACTTCGAGCTACTTTGCACATGAAGTTAAAGCAAGTAAAATCCAAGTGTCAGTTTAAACCACAGTTGATCAAAGCACACAAACACAAGGCAGCATTACTCCAAGCTAGGAATTTACCCTGCTGTCAAGTGTCTCCCCAGCACCTCTCCCAGGCACTGTGATCTTTCTGTAGTTGTCACCAGCCAAGAGCCAGAGTGTGTAGGGGATCTTCCACTGACGGCACATTCAGCACACACCGGTGCTTGGAGCAGAGGGGAGTCTAAAAACAGGGAAGGCAGGGAGGGAATGCTGGATCTCGCAGCCCTTCTTGCCCCTCAGGCAGCAGGAGCTGCAATACCTCCACTTGCTGCTGCGGGGAACATGTGCTGCACAGACATGGCTGAAAAATGTAGTGAGTACTCATCCAAAAACTCAGTGCAGAATGGACTGCTTTAAAACTGAGATTTGAAGAAAATAGTTTCAGTGCTTGAAAAGCTCCTAGCCCCCAAACAAGAATTATTGCTCAGTTTTTGCAAAAGAAAGCAGTAAAAACATCAAATCCCAAATGTAGGCTTTATCCAGCTATGTTTCCATAGAAAATGCTTTTCACTCTCCTGTCTATTTTGATGTTGAAAATGCCTGGTCTTGCTCATTGACAAAACTGCACCTCATGGACCACCTCTCACTTCCAAGGAAAATAGCATTGGATACTCTGCCAGGGAGCATCTTTGCACCTCTGCCTCCTGTGGATTTTGCCACTGGCTTTAAGGGGAGCAAGACCCAGGTCAGTGCCCCCAACACAAGCCATTTGGAACCAGTTTGCTCTGCATCTCGCTCCTCACTTGTTAGGGATTAAGGAGGAGAGGCATTTAAAGCTGTGGGCTGGTGTGATGAGCTGGGACTGTGTCTGGAGTGCAGGAAGGAGGGACTGGAGGCAGCCCCAAGGAGGGAGCTTGTCTTCACAACACAGCAGGGAGACAGCAGTGGTGCCCCTTCCAGCTCTGTGTCCCACAGCACAACACTACCCTCTTTTCCCATGGGTTTGTACTCCAGCTTCAACTTCAAAAGCTCCTCAGATTGCCCTGGAGCCATGGGCAGCACAGCCCCTACTCTGGACAGGAAAGCCCTTAGCTGCCAGCTGGACTAATGCATGAGAGCCTGTATGTCACACCACAAAGCTGCTGCTTGGAGGCCTGTTTAATACCCTTACATCAACAGCTTCCTCCTGGTTCTCACAGATGTGAGTGATGTAAATGCAGTCCAGCCCACGGCACAGGAGTGTGTTCTTGGCCAGGGCAGCTTCAAGTGGTCTCCCAAAGCAGAGATAAAGCCTGAACCACTTGGACCTCATAGCTGGACCAAAGCCATAAACAGCTTTGGGAAGACCTCAACTGATGCTTGCAGCTGGGCCAAAAGCATCCTGGCAACAGTCCCGGCCCTGTCCCAAGCAGCACCTTCCCTGGGCAGGTCCAAGGGGTCTAGGGTGACATCTCTGTTGTCTTTGATGGGGTGTCTGGAGGTGCATCACAGAGTGCATGGGAAGCAGTATTTGGGGCTGCCAGGGTGAACCTCCCCTCCGCTGTGCTGGCCTCCCTTTGGGACTGGAGAGTGAAAACCAGGTCCATCTGTCCATCTGCTCCTGCTCTTTCCCCATATTCCAGTATCCATCCTGCTGCTCAGGGTGGCATCTGAGCCTGGTTCAGAGCTGAAGTTAGAGGCACATGAAAGCTGAGTTAGGGAGAGACTCCTGACAGGCTGGCAGCAATCTCAGTGACTCACTAACTTGTGATTTCCTCTGTGGTGGTTTTCCAGCACAGCTGCTCTCGGCCGCAGCACATGGCGAGTGCTGGCAGAATGAGCACCGTGTCATTTCTCAGAAGGCCAGGCTAAGTGGGCAACCTGTGCATTGCTCATGCAGATCTCCACAACAAACTCCAGTAATTGCCTCGGAGGATAACAGACCATAAATCTGGGCAGTCGCACATGTGAGGCACGCATGGTCTGGCTCCTGGAATCAAAGCGCGTGTGTTTTTGCTGTTTGCAGTGGCTGAATGTGTTTCTCATTCTGGATTCTCCTTCTCAGAGGAAACTCCCTCCATCCCCCTCACTTCTCTCATCCTCTTTATGAGAGGACCTCAGGCACTCTGGAAACATGGGGAAAGGTTTACACCACTCCTGTGAGACATCTTGCAATGTTTTCGTGCCACTTGACACATGAGGAAGCTGTATACAGACTAATTTTGTACACAAAGCTTGTGAAATAAATTATAATTCTCTGGCTTCTCCCATATTTTTTTCTCTACGTTTGAAATCATACCATTTTTTTTGTCCACAAACTCAATTATGAAACAGCCAGACTGCCTGGGTTACAGGTTTATTTGCAAACCTGAAACTTGGCTCTAGGGTCACAGACCTATTTTGTGCAAACTCAAGCCTAACATTTGAGTGAAAGAAGAAAGAAATCTTTTTCTCCACAACTCCATGAAGGAAAAAAAAAAAGAAATTTAAAGAGGCTTTGTCAGACAAAACCTAACCTGGCCGGTCCAGGAACCCCACACAAAGGGGCATTGTGCTCTGCTTAAGAAACAGCAAGTCCAGTCTGTCAAGACTGTGTCCTGTACTGCCAGTGTTCAAGAAAGTTGGACTCAGGTAGCCAAATAACCTGATGACTTCACGTCTGAGAGCTGGGTAAAAACTATCTTCCTGCCTCTTTTCCCCTCCCTCTTCTTTATGAAAGGGACTCGGCAGGACAGATCAGACTGCAAACACAGCTAGTAGGAGTGAGAGGAAACACAGAGTCAGGGAAGCAAGGTCAAGCACAAACCCAGCCAGTGGGACTGATTAGCAGTGGAACTGCACCGGAGGGACCTGCTCACCCCAGGGAATAGTCAGCTATGAACATGGGGAGCAGGAGCAAGCAGGGAAAAAAAGCCTGGATGTTGAGATCAGCAATTGGAAGCACAAATGCACAGGGATGGCTCTGCCCTATGGCAGAGCAGGCCAACACTGTGATACACTGTAGTTCCCCAGTAGCCATCCCTGGTGTCCAGGATGCTGCTGCTCCTAGGAGAGCAGGCAGCGCAGGGCGCAGGCAGAGGGGAGCTGAGTGTGACTGCCCGGGCTGTTGCTCACAGCTGCTAGCAGCAGCAGCTCAGGGAGTACCACTGGTGCTCTCTGGAGGATGCCACCCTTATTTCTCCAAGAAATAACCTGCTGGGGTTTTCTGGCTTGACATGCTATTGCATTTCCCTCTCTCCCTGACATCTATCACTGCACACTGCTCCAGCTCAAACATTTAATCTGCCCTGAGAGTAGAGAGCACTGTTCACAGAGCTCCGAGAAAACATCAAGCAGGTAACTTAGCAGGGGCTTGCATTTCAGTGCTATATTAAGGAGCCTTAGGAATGGATTCTGTCCCTTGAAAGCAAATCAGTGTCTGTTCCTATTTGACAAGGAAACCAAACCTGTGCAAACAAGTGCAGGAGCTCAGATCCTGATGCAGCGTGTATGCACATCATCTGTATGGCATCCGTACGGTCTTTTATTAGCATCTTGGGAACCTGAAGCATACAAAGGGCTGCCAGCATCAAGATTTCTGTCCAGCCCATTGCAAAGACATTCAAGCTAAACAAGTGATCTCCCAGAGCTGCATGTTGTGCGTGGCCGGGCCTCTCCCTGATGCGCTGGTTTTCCGTAACATAACTGAGACTCCAAGCCGTGCTTTAAATAAAACAGCTGTTTTGGCCACTTACAAGAAGGCAGGGAATGCAGTCACACTTTTCCACCCATGGAAACCACATGAAAAGCTCTAGAAGCAATTTTCCTCAGCATTCCTACTCTCTTTCTTACAGGCCAATCCCAAAAACAGCTTGGCCAGAAAAAGATTTGCAGAGCTGCGTGTCATAAATCCAAGGTTTCACTAACATTCACCAAAGGATTTTCTCTCTTCTAGGAGGCTGCCTAAATAATCCTTGGTGTGAAGTTAGGGAACAAAAAAGACCAGGTCTTTATAATCAACAGTATTTCTTTTTTGTTTCTCCCCAGTGAAACTGTTAGCTGGATTTCCAAATCCCTCAGAGGAGGATCCCTCCTATCCCTTACTTTTCATTCTTTCTGATATTTTCCCCTTTTGTTTTAAGCTTTTCTTCAGCATTTTACTGCTGTAAAGCACAGCAGAGATAGTGTTTCATTTGTAGCTATAATTACCTCTCTGGTGTCCACATGAGACTGTTGATCCAGTCTAGTTTGTAGGCTGTGAAAAGTCCCCTAGAACAGAGCAGGACAAAACCTGCAGGTCATACAGGAACATTTTTAACAGTCTAAACAGCTAAACAGAAAACAAAGCCTTTTCTACCATGTTTTAGGAGAAACCTACAGCTTTAACAGAGAATTTCATTTCCATGGATGAATCTATAGGTTGTTTTAAAAATATTATAGAAAAGTAAGCACTTCCTGCCTAGAGATGGATGGAATCGAAAGCACTCCCAACACAAGGATTGCTCTTAAAACTGAGCAAATGTTGCACTGTGGAAATAAAAATCGAGGATGGCTTGTTGGGTCTGGGACATTCAACAGAATTAAGGTTGGGGGGTGCAGCAAAACCTGCTGAGAAGTTCCTGTATCACAGCTCAAGTAGGCTGGCTACACAAGACAGACCTGTGGTGCCACAGTAACCTCCAGCAGTTTCGGGAGAAAGAACTAGGAGCACAGGCAGGCTGGAGACAGGCTGAGCAGCAGCGTGGCTCGAGGAGATGGGCTTGATCCCTGGGGGTTTGTCCAATGGCCTTGGAGGACCTTGGGATTTCCTCCAGGATGGAGTGCAGGATGGGGAGCGGCTGGCAAACTTTTGCTGTGCCCTGGCTCGCACCCTGGCTATTTCCACAGCCATTTCCAACCTTTGTAAAGGACCTGGATGGGCCCACGTAGCCTTGGGGACTTCATTTTGTACTGCACAGGAGGTGGGAAGGACGGCTTTTGTTCAGGCAGCTGGGCTGGCCAGGGATGTGGGTCACACTGTGACACTGGTGGGCTGCAGGTGGCTGTGCCCTCCCAGGTACCAGTCACCTCTCCCAAGTCAGCCTCTTTGCCACCTGTGCAAAACTCCCATAATCCACATGTAAAAAACATTCTTTGCTGCTTTAACAAGGCCATTACAGATTAGTTTATTTACTTCATTATGCACTTGCCTTCTCCCTTGCCTTTGGGCTGCACTAGGCATTTTTCTTTGTCTGGATTAAAAAGATCTCTTTTTCTGGTAGATGCAGTAAAATTGCATCTTGTTCCTGCTCTATTTTCCAGGCTTCCCATTTTCCATTAAGACTGTTTATTGGTTTTAATGGCTGTTCCTTTCTCTCCTCACAACAGGATGGATGAGGAGTACTGCCATATCCTGAGCAACCAGAGACCCTCCTCTCAGAGCTGTTCCTGAACTGGGGCTCATCAGTAGCTGCCACACTGTGATGGCTGCACTGTGTCAGCTCATTTACTTCCTCTTGCCCCTCTTGCCACAGCACGTCAGTGCTCTTGGTATCTCTACTACTACAAGCAGGGCTAAACCCCTTCTTCTTTTGCCCCAAACTGGTATTACACAAAGCTGATTTCATGTTTGGAGGCAAAACTCTTATTCCTCTCCTTGTATTTAAGCTCAGCTGTGAGAAAAGCCTGTAGAAGTGTGACAACAGTCAGAGTTACATCCCTTTCGGCAAACCTGGCTCCAGTGTGGTCTCAAGCAGTGCTCAGCCCCCTGCAGTGAGCTGCTCTGCAAGGCTGGCTTAAAGGATAGACCAAGCAGGCGTCTACCCACCCCCAGGAAACTCTTGGGCTGCTAAAAAGCAAGCTTGCTGAAGTAAAAATATTTATTCTCAATTTCCTGTTAAATTTGGCAGGAACAATGAATTTTTTCTTGTAGTATTTTATTAGGAGATAGGGATTTAATGGGAAAACCCAGCAAAACATAATCTGCCTCCCCAGCAAACAGGGTAAGTCCAGGGCCACATTTTCCTCTCACAGCTTTAACAAGGACACAACCCTCGGCTTTACCTTTGGACACTATGGAGAAACCTCTGATCTGATGGCTTGGAGGCACAACTTCACAGCCAACAGGACCTTAGTAACAAGCCTCTCGAAAATACCTTGAGGAATGGCATTTAGGGAAATTAACTGCCTCTGGCGAGAGTGGCTGCAGTGCTAAGGTCACCACGTAAGCCGACTTGCCTGGCACTGCTCTGGTCCTTGCCAAGAGAGTCAGACTCAGCCAAGCTTTCAGACAGCAGCATAAAAGCAGTCCTGAAACAGCCTCTGGCTTGCAGTGGGTAAAGAGGGCAAAACACAGTGTCTTCTTTTCTAGTTGGAAAAAAAGCTAGAGTTAAATAGCTTCATGTCACTTTGACAGAATTGGTAAGTTATTTCTTTTCCCTACTCTCCTTTAAATCACTAGAATCAAGTTAAAACAGGAATGTGCAGCAGTGACCTGAGCGCAACAATGAACACTGGGGACCTCCCCACTTAGGCTTGGTTGTAAACCTAGTGCTTTGTATGAAATATTACAGTGTGATTCATCACTGGGTAATTAGGCTTTAATCCAGCTGCAGATTTAGCCACTCAATGGTTAAACCTGTCCTGGTTGCTGAAGACTTCCTAATAACAGAGGTACTGGTATTTTGTTCTAATTTAGAACATTTAAGTCCTATATCAAGCTATTAACATGAAATGAAGGTTGGTTTGTAACACCGGGGAACAATATAAAGCCATCTGCATTCATTTTGCATTGGGCAGCATAAAAGCCATCACACTTACCATGACACCACCTTGCAGGATGGATCAGATGAGCACAGGCACTTCATGTACCCTCCGCCGAACACAGTTCATCTCAGGAAAGCTTTTGATAGCTCCCTGCAACCTTTTTTCACCCACATACATCCCTTCCCCAAACCTATCTCCTCAGAGCCATTTCTCTAGAAGCACAAGATTATTTGCAGGATGAGAGGACAATGAGCTAGAGACTGTGTATCTCCAGAGACACCCATGAGTCAGTCCTAGACCAGACGCCACCCACATAGGTTTATC
Source organism: Cephalopterus ornatus (assembly GCA_013396775.1). Taxonomy (NCBI): domain Eukaryota; kingdom Metazoa; phylum Chordata; class Aves; order Passeriformes; family Cotingidae; genus Cephalopterus; species Cephalopterus ornatus. Next base: position 668,108 of record VZRE01015876.1, read on the forward strand.
TCCATTTTCTGTTTGGAGTCTCTCATTAAAGTCAATCACTTTTCTGCTGCCCTGAGTCTGATCTCAGAGACTCTTCTCTCACCTCCTTTTTTTTTCTCATCCTTAACACAGAAGCTTCTGGACTGTAGCCAAGGCCAGAAAGCTCACATTCCCAGAAGACCTCCCCACTGCAGAGCACCCCATATCCCTTCCATGGCACCAAGCCAGGCTGCTTCCTCCTATTCCCTGCCCCATCACCTTTTATAGCCAGGACAACTGCATAACTCACCCTTCTCTGGTGAGATCAACTACCTTTAAGGTGACACACCAATGGGCCTTATTTTCCAGTTTTGCAGTCCCTCCTCTTGGTTTAAACACAGCTGTTCACACCAGGCACAGCTGAAGGCCAGTGAGATCTGCATGTCCTGGCCCAACATCAAGCAAACCAAGAGCACTGCGTGTCTGTGAACGGTCACTGTGCAGGAGCTTACCCTGCTTGCACCATGCAAACAGTTTTCCTGCACTAAGGGCAAGCTTGTTATTGCCCTCCTCAAGATCTTGCCTTTTATTTCAGTATGCAGAGGATGAATGCACTGACTACAGGGCCCTTTTAGCAAGCAGCCGTACAAATACCGTGGATCCCACAGGAAATTTTTGGAGCACTAGCGGATGGGGGGAAAAAAAGGGACTTGCAAGGAACCAGGATTCACGTGGGAAATACACACCCATCCCTCTGGCAGCTCAGGGGCTGCCACGTGCAAGCTCCCTCCATTACCAGGGAAGCAGCTGGCTTGTGCTCAAGGGAGGAGCTCCTGCAGCTACCTGTGAGCTTTCCACTGCCTGCTGGGGAAAGCAGTCAGGGCTTTGCACACAGCAGGCAAAACCATCCTGGGCTCTCTCCTGAATTTCCAGCTGGCACGGCCTGAGCCAACATAACCCCATTCCCCAGAGCAGTGTGTCTCTGTGGGCAGACCTGTAAGGTCAGGCTGTGCCACCCCTTGCTGGCGGCACTCCTGCCCCTGGTGTCTGGCTCCAGCAAGGCTTCTGTGCCCTGGAGTGCCACTGCCCATGGAGTCAGGGAGGAATTTTTCACCTTTACTTAGTTTGCTGGAAACCAATTGTGAATACAATGGAAAGTTTCATGCTGTGCAAAAAACTCCTTCCCATAAAGCAAACATCAGCAGATGGAAAGTTTTCATCCTGTCTAATGCCAGAGCTGGGAAAGCAGGGCTGCACAGCTACACTAGGAAAGAAAACCCTGCAAATTGCAGTGTCCAGGATGCAAGGGAGAGGAGACAGTTATATGGGAAGCAAATAAGTGTGGTGGACAGAGACCACCTTGAAAAAGTCCCATTTACAGTTGTTGCTCAGTACACCCCAGTATGCAGTCCAAAATGCAGGTCCTGATCTGTGTGACCTACATGGGCTGATAACGTACCTTCATCTGAAAGGACCCCCCCCTTTTCAACTCCATCGATTTTGTTTATTTAATGGCTTCAAAGATACTTGTGCTAACGGGCTAAATCTTACCTGGTGAACAAGATAACCATCACTGGGCACCAAAGCCTCCAGCAAAGTCAATATTGACGGAACTGCCTTGGCTGCATCCTGCCTGGCTGGGACTCCCAGGTGTGCAGCAAGGTCCTCCTCCGGGAACTGCTCAGGTGGGGACCAGCAGAGATTACAAACAGGAGCTGCAGAGCATGTTAGACAGGAATAGTGAGAGCAACATGAGGTTCCGCAGTTCCTCAGACAAAAGCAGTTCTGTTGGCTACAAACAAACAGGAAAAGTTGTGCACGTAAATCACTTTCAGACCAATGTATGCATTATTGATTTTAATAATCAGATGCAAATGGAGAAAGCCATCCAGTAATTATTCCCATGTTACAAGAAAACACACATAAGCCATAGGACACAACAACCCTGCTGATGGAAACAATTTGTAGCTTTACTTTCTGTCTCATGCTATTTTTCACTTATTCCTCCATCCCAAACACATCTTCTAAGTGCCCTGAGTCTTTCTATGCAGAGCTCCCAGGCAGAAAGGCCAGTTCCTAGGGGTGCAGACAGTCCCACTGGAGCCAGTATCAGCCCCCCACCTGACCATCATGCCTGGCTGGCTCACCCCTCCCTAGTCACTCACAGCACACCACTCAGAGTGGTCCTGCAGCACGCTGGAAATACTCCCCCAGGGTCAAACATGAATCAGCTAGAGGCAGGAGGTCGGGTGAACCCCAGCTCTCCGAAAAGCACCGTTGTGTGGTGCAGGAGTCTCGTGCAATGTTGTAAAGAAAAAGCAATGTCGGGTGGTTTAAGTGAGCAATCACATACTGCAAACAGCAAGCTTCCAAAAAAGCAGCTGCTACAAATAGTTTGCGAGCAGCTTCTGCACTGAAACAGCACTTGAGCAGTCCCGAATGACAAATGTTGAAAGGAAAAGTCAGTTCAAAGAGAAACACTGGTCCTCCCACAGGAAAAAACCCTTGGGGGGAAAGAGAGATAAAGATCATAAACAATTAAAGAGCAATGGTTATTGAATATACTACCCCTGTGATTAGAGCTCCTGAATCTGTTTATCAGGACTGGGACGGGTGCAATGAATACATAGCCAGAAGCACCCCAGTTGTTGATGAATCATGAACTGTTCTGTCAAAGCAGAGCTTGTCTACAAATGGAAATCCTAGTGTCCTTAGCACTACTGGCTGCTCCAAACAGGAAACCTTTAGTGTGAATTTCATGGTAAACATCTGTCCTCAGCATTTAGTTTTGCCCTTCAGAGTTAAGACAGGAGAAGTGAGTTTGTTCAGCTAGAGCCTTTCCCAAGTCCACCACAGAGAACAGGATTTGTGATGAGATCTGTTTTTAGGCTGGACTGAATGGTTAACCAGTCTGATTAATAAATGCCAGAAGGAGGAAATAACAGGCAAGTTAAACAGAAGAGAAAAATGTCCCTGTACATGGCTATAGAAAAAGTTTACAAGAATTCTGTTGCTTGTGGACAATTCTCCCCATCTCTTGTTTAACAGTTTTAGAAGAGGTGATTGCAGCATCTTTCCAGTACAGAGGTGGTGGGGTTTTCCATGTCAGCATGTTCCTAAAGGTTCCCAGCCATTTCCCTCTCTCTTCTCACTTCCTAGTGGAAATGAAAGATGGGACACATGCCAGCTGGCAGGAGTTCTTACTCCAGCAGTATTATCTGATGAAGGATGGTTGGTTATAAAACCTTTCTTTTGTTTCATGGGAAAGTATTCTATTTTTATCCATTTATTGTTGAAATTTACAATTGTAAAAATTTTTTTCACAACTTCTCACAGGAAATGCCTGCCATTTTCCAGCTGTGGCAGAACAGAGGTACCCACTGGTACCTTGTCTGGGTTTGTAAGGAGCTGAAGAGCTGTGTGCTGCAGAAAGGAGAGGTGATTCTAGGTATATGCAAAAAACACCCCAAACACTAAACCAGTGGAACATCCAGTGGATGGAGGTTTAGGGGAAGCTTTTAATTCCTGAGATCCACACTAACCCATCTGCTGCCCCTATGTGAGGATGTATTTGAGTATTTAGATAGTAAAATCTCTGTTCTTCATGCTTGGGAATGGAGTTCCAAATTGTTACACTGAGCATGTCTGTACTGAAGCAGGGTACAGGATTATGTGGAGATACAGGGGTAGTCATGATGCTGTCAAACTCTCTAGCTCAGATATCATCAGGGGCAGATGAAGGTCCTTGTGGGCCATCTGTCCTGTCATTACCTTACATTTTGGGAGCACTGTGCTGTGCTCTGCACCACAGTGACAAGCCCACTAACAGCAGTTCCCAATTTCAAGTGATCCAGTGTATTCACAACCCATGGCCATCACAGCACTGCCTACAGCAGAGAGCATAAAGATCTAGTGACACTATTAATCGAGTTAAAGTCATGCAGGCATGTAGTGACTTAGTCCTTACACATCTATACTGGCTTTCAATTTTGTTGCAAGGGTATCTATATAAAAAGCTGGAAAAGCAAGAGAATAACATGAAACCGAGCCTGTTCCTGCTAGAATGCCTGGTGAGTTGAGACTAGTGGAAAAGTGAAAATATGATTCATAAAATGGCAAAAATGTCTGCTATTTCTAGAGATTTTTCTCCCCACACTGCCTGCTTCAGCCTTCTCTCCCAGGCCAGACTAACAGATGGCTTCTGGCTGATTGTACCCACAGAGATACTGAAACTGATGAACCAAAGAAAAGCCAGTGGGAAGTAATTCTGGGACTCTGTGGTCTATTTCTGCTACACAAAAGCCTATTGCTCCAGCTCCGTCCTTAACACAAACACAGCATGTCCCATCCCTGCATCCAGCAGCTGCCACGTGCTCTCCCCACACAGAGGATGATGGCTTGTGCCCGGCGGGCACTGGGGGGACAGGCTCCTAGCTGGGACAGGCTCAATAAGGCTCTTGTCTTATTCAGGCTTGTGGTCTATTGCATCCTGGAGCTCTGGAGCCCTCTGGTCATCTTGACGCAAACCCAGGAATGAAAAAGATGACAACACACAGGAAATTTTTCTGTGTGAGCAGAAAGGATGTGGGGATTATACTGTGCTCTTCCAGCTCAGAGAAAGCTGCTAGAAAGGAAAGGATGGAAACTCTTTAAGAACAGTTCTTTACTGAGGCCCCAAACAACAATAAACTCAACAGTAAAGTCAAAAGCTGGGTGTTTAATGGGGAGATGGCACTGACCTTTAATGCTGCTGAAAAAAGTAAATAGGAAAGCTGCTGAATAATATGTTCAGTGATTTTTTTTCTTCAGGTATGTGAACAGCTTTTGATTTATTTTCATTTATTAATTTGAAATATTTCTGTAGTCTGATTGAGCCTTCGTTTGGAAACAGTTTTTCAAGCTCAATGCAAACATTCGATATTCAAAATTTGAGTAGCCTGGTTATGTTGGATTGGACACATAAGTCAGGTGTCATGATTTCTTTGGACAAATGAATGCAAATCTTGGAAACACTTAAAACGGTCTTTTTTATAGGTTTCAAGCTCACTTTAGGTAAACATTTGCTAATGACTTCAAACTGACCATGCCAGTAAGCTCATTTGCTGAAAATGCAACAGAAAACGAATACAAAAGGATTGCAAGTGCTGCAGTCAGCTAAAATGCAGACCCAAGGAGGCTATGACACCAAGGAGAGTTCTGTCTGGCAATACGAAAGTTCGGAGTGTCCTTTCAACAGCACTCCTCATTTCCTAAGCCTGCCATTGCTACAGCGTGCTGAAATCTGCAGCACCACTGTGAGTCACATGGCTCTGAGCACGGTGCAGCTCAATCATCACAGGCTGTTATCACTTTGGATGTATCAGGTAGCACTGAAAACGCACAGGGCCTGAGACAGGAAGGTAGTTCTGCATCACTGTGCTCATGAACTCATCTGTTCTTTCTAACAAATTAATCCAAAGTTTAGTCCCTCTTGCCAAAGTATTGATCTGCCTGGTTACTGGGGACACACACGTGCCTGGGAAGCACCAACTCCAGTCCTGCAGCAGTGCCTGGATGTCACCTTGCAGGCTGCAGGTTTTCCACGTCATCCAGAAATATTGCTGACTGTAGCTATAGGCACCTTGCCTGACTTCCATTTCAGTGCACAGCACCCACCTCACTAATGCTGCACATCACTGCACCCCTCAGCCCTATGGCTGAACAGGACCTACACCAGAAATGAGCCGAGGGTTGCAGAGATAGTCATAAACTGAATGAACATTTTACCTTTTCAGCCTGAAAGTACATTTGTGCCAAAGTTCTTTTGAGGTTCTTTCCCATAAGCACTGTTTGCTCGCCATTGCCTGGCTTCAACGGAAGGTGGAGAAGCTCATGCAAACACGAGACCACAGGATCCACTGCTCTCATACAGTGCTGCAGCTCTTTTCATAAACACCAAAAAACCCACGCACAAGCTCTAGGAACTTTCCAATGTCAGAAAATAAAGGGGCAAAATCTCAAGAGCAATGAAAATTTATAAAATCTCTGAAGGAAAAAAGTCTGTCCTCCTCAGAGTCTTCATCCTGTACTGCCCATGCTCTCCACAACCTGTCAGTCCCTGACCCAGCCTCTGAGCACACCACTGCCAGGGAGGACAGTCCTGGATAACACAGGGGCTGTAGTCTGATCACAGGCTGTCATCCCTTGTGCAGAAAGGTGATGCTCAGAGTCTAGATGGCTCTGTTCATACAGCCCCTGGCTGGCTCTTAGTCACACACAAGGCCAGACACATCAGGGAGAGGAGCTGTAGGTGCGGCAAAGGCCACATTCACAATAAAATCTTCCAAGTGCACATTTTATCCCTCAGTCATAACATCAAGCTCCTTTCCTTAGACACCTACTCTTTTTTTTTCCCAAGTCTATCTGTAAAAACATGAAGTCTTTTTTTGTGTGGAAAAGAAAGCACACAGAGCATGATATTTAAAGTGTAAGACATGTTGGTTTAATCCTGTCAGGATTTTAATGTAGATTATATAGGAACAGGCAATGACCAGAGGGAGGGAGAGAGGTGTAAATAATCTAGAGGAGTGTGGACTTGTTGGCAGGGTGGATTTATGTCCTGTGTTAATAAAGTGTCCTTTCATCTCTGGAACCTGGGCTCAGAAGCCAGTCTAGACAGGAATTAATGGGGCTCCTTCTCCACTTACAGATCTCAAGGTTTCCCAACACTGAGAGCTCAATCAGCCGTGGATTCTGTTTTTTGCAGTGAGCTTTTAAACACAAGCTCTGATCATTCACCGAAGAGGGTCTGCTGCTAGGCCAGTAGACAAATTAAATTCATTTACTACAGCGTTTTTTATGTGTTTGCCATCCTAGGATGAAGCCAAGCAATTGTGAGCCTGTTGTAAAGAGATGGACCAAGACATGCCGAGAAAATACTAGTGTGCACTGTTGTGGACCAGAACTTAGTTCTGCCTGGAAACCACACCTAGGAACATGGGTTACTCAAGGCAATACAGCACTAGGGCCTGCAGATGCTGTGTTGTGTGGAGTCTGCAGTGGTGAAAGAAAATTGCTGATTTCTTTTCTGCTTCCAGTGAACCTTCCCTTCTGTTTATTTGTCCCCCTCAGGGGGGTCCAAAAGTGTAGGTGGGGATGGAGTATTCAAAAGCATTTCTTAGTAAAGGATTTGGAATATCACTGGAGTGTGCAGTCAAGAGAAGCAAAGAAAGTTATGAGCAAAAATGTACATGCCCAGTGTGATTTAAAGTATTTAAAGCAAAATTTTTTGAAGAAAGGTTTGCTAAGGATTATGATTCTTGAACTCTTCAATTTCTTTTCCTGGGAAAAGGGTACATCCTAAACTCTCCTCTCCAGCTATTTACAAGGACCCCCAAATGCAGAGACATTCAGCTCCTGATTTTACATTTGTTTAATTTTCAACAACAGGGGACAGGGAGCAGCAGGATGCACTGCCAGCTATTAAGGAGCCCTTTTATTATGCAAAATTTGCATCTTGTCTAAGTATAAGGCCTTAAATGAGTAAAGACAGAGCCAGTTAAAGAAAAGGAATAGAAGAACAAAGTGGACTCCAAAGGCACAGCAAGAGGTAAGAGCCCACTGTATGCAGTGATGGACTTTGTGACAGGTTCTCTTACTAGGGTATTTCTTCCTCAGACATTTTGACAGTACATTTGGAAGTGGCCAAAGAACTTCCTTCTGGGATCTCAATAGCTGCCAAATAGGCAGAAGGACCGTGCAATTTGTAAACTCTTAAATTAAGATATACAAAAGTCACAGGCAATATATAAGCAGTCCTCTGCATGATATTTTGTTGTTTATAAAGCTTAGCACTCAGATGGGAAAAACATTGATGTCTCTTAGTGATAGTTGCCCCGGGCTGCCTGCACCATGCCCAGGGCAGCAGGAACCCTCTCCTTCCTTCTCCTCTTCCTTGCAGTTTATTACCAAAGCTCACAGCACTGCTCCATGATGATCCCGTGCCTATGGAAGAAAGGGTGGCAGAAGCTTCGTATTTGAGGAATGATGGCTGCAGGACCATGGGTGATATGCATAGCTCCATTCATTAGATAGCAATTGCCGTCTTTGCCCCAGCCTGGGAATCTCCTGGGACTGCCTCACAAAGCAGGAGCCACTGCCAGAAAATGTGATTTAAATGAGCTCCAGGACAAAATGCAAGATAACTCCTGGCCTGGTGAAAGGCAAAGTTTCCTCTCTGTGCAAGAACTATCAGTGAGACCTTGGGAGAGGAAGCACCTGGGCTCCGTCAGGCTCGCTTCAGGATTATACACTTTTTGCCACCTGCTGAGCTGTGCTATGCCAGGTGGGACTCCTCAGCTACAGCAAGGAGTGTTACAGGGGTTAGCAGTAAGGAAGGGTGTGGAAGAAGATCAAGAGTTTCTTTGTCATGCAGGGTTTTGAGCATTAGTAGAATTCATTAGTGGAGTCTGATAATAAAGAGCAGTAATAAAGTGCATTAGGCCACCTCTGCGCTTCCAGAGCTGTGCAAAGCCAGCCTGCGGCAGGGCACGGCTTCAGGCTCTCTTAGCTCATCTCTCAAGCTGCAGCCAGAGCACAGCGGTAGCAAGGGAGATCCAAACCAGATGCAGCCTCTCAGCCCTGAGCAGAGCTAATGTCAGCCAGTACAGCCCCGTTCTCCCAGCTGTGCTCTCCAAAGCCACTCTCCTGGGTCAGCCATGGCTAAGCTGTAGCATGAAGCAGTGCAGGCAGTAATGAGTGTGCAGGGTGAACTTTACCTCTCACTGCTTCAGTTCCCAAACTTTTGTCATCTCCATGGAGGCAGGCTGTGCTTCCTCCTGACAGGTCCCACTGCACAATTTATAAGCTGGTACAGGCTCTTCTGAGATTGTATCAAGGATGCCCTGGTGTAGTTTGGGCTCGGTGCTGGCCAGCTTTTGGTTCCCAGCTTCAGTCATGCCCAGGGCTGGGTGCTGCTGTGTGCCAAGAGCAGAGCTAAGGTGACAACAGAGCTCTGTGGGACAGAGGAGAAATCCCCCCATTGTACACCCCTCTTAAGAGCTTATCCCCTCTCTGCTCACATGGCAATTTAAAAGTTTCCACTTCCTGTAAGATAAGAAAGATACAGAGAAGTGGATGGCAGGTGGATGGCATTACATGTATTGGCACAGCTGTGCCCAGCACTCCCTGGGTGGCACAACTGACCATCTGTGTGCAGCTGATGAGGATCTTGCTGTTACCCCCACACCACCTCACTGCTCTGCAGCCCTTTCCATCCTCTCAGGAAGACTCGATGCTGTCCTGGGGATATGTCAATAAAGGACCAGCCTGCAAGGTCTGTATTTGCAACTCTTTTGGCACCTGCATTTGTTCTGTGCTGGGCAAGTGAAGGTGTCAGGGACAAGACCTAAGGCACTTTTTCCCAGCACCACCTCTGCAGCTGTTGAGCCGGGTGGCTGCCACTGGCATGTGCACACAAGGCAACAGTTCCCTTGTCATTGCCAATGACAAGGAGCTGTCACCTGCTAGTCCAGCACCACTGACACCTGTCCCCATCTGCTCCCGCTGCCTGCAGCTCTGACACTGGCTGGGCACTGGACTGAGGGGCTGTGCTCTGGGGATGAGCCCTGTGCTGAGTGGGGACAGGAGGGGTTGGGCTGGCTTTTCTAAGAAGTTTGGGCTTATGGCCTCCCAGGCTGCATGAGCAATTTGCACAACTGAGAAAGATGCCGCCCATTGCGGACCAAAAAGCCTGAGCTCTTCCTCCCACCTGCACTGTCCCCTCCAGAGTCATGCAGATGCTAATGGGTTGTGGGGGAGGCTGCCTCCAGACCCAGGGATGCCTGGGGTGAATTTTCCTGGCTCCTTCAGCTTAGCTCTGACCAGCATTTATCAAGCAAAACTCAGAGTTATGTGTCCACAGCGCCTGCAGGTGTTTGGACTCCAGGTCCTGTGTTGGACCCAGCACTCCTGGGCTCTTGGTGTAGTTGTAGGGAGGAAAAGGGAAGGTATGAATTGAGGAAATGTGAAGACATCTAAAAAGCATGATAAAACTGGAGCTGGATGGGATGGATCCTACACCATAATAAGACAAACATGACCTGTGCCCTGGGAGGAAAACTAATCTAGCAGAGGTGGCTCCTCCTCTCTAGGTAGGTCAGGGTCAGAAGCGAGAGGAGCTGCAAAAGCCATGATGCTCCATAAACCCTGTACACTCACAGCCCTCTACCCCATCAAGGTAAAGGGACCCAGGAGCAGAGGAATTTCAAGCCCACTTTCTTTAGAATCCCTTAACAGCCTTGGCACTTCAGTGCCACTGCTGACTGCCCATTTGCCTTTGAGGACAGTCACCACTGACTCTTACTTTCAATCAAAGATGTCAGAGTCTGCCAGGGAGGAGTGGGTGCTCTCTGGGGGTGTCCTTCAGGCTCCACAGAGTGCCATTCCAGTGCTGGCATCCTGCTTTGAGCGCAGCCTAATGACACGAGAGAATCACAGCTCAAGGGAAGAGGATCTCGGTTAGCTCTGGAGGGGGAGACACGGTTAATGCCAGTGTTTGAAAAAGGAGTCTCCTCAGATGGACCTGCATTCAGTCAGCTCCAACTGAACCTTTGGTCCCAAAGGAACAACTATTCTGGGAGCTTGAACCAAAGTGAGTTAAAAATTGCCATTAATCACTGACCCCTGTGATGCTGAAAGTGCTTCGTAAGGGAGGAGTTGTGTGCATGAAACAAAAGCCTACAATTCCATTCCAACAGTGATTAAATTGACAGAAGTTGTGCCCCATAATGCAGCATTATGGAAGTCAAGGCAAACAAGATTAACCCACATTGACAAGGCATTTATCCATGGCTAAGAAGAGACCCATGCCACAGCACCTCTGTCCCACAAGTTTACACCAGCCCACAAGAGTCTAATCTCTCATGGCCTGTCAAGCTATTAGGCAAATCTCTGGCTCTCATTTGCCTAATCCAATAGCCCCCAGCTTCATAAGAAAGACCTCCTAGGGGGCCTTAACAACCCTGTTTGTTAGGCCTTATATAAGTAAACAAAGCTCTTAAAGCCGAGCAGCTTCCTCTTCCATATGGGATCTCAATACCCTCTTAACCTGGAGATAAAACCAACCACACTCAGGAAAGGAGGATGTGTTTATAACAGGTTGAGTTCTGCCTCCACAATAAGCAGCATCTGAAGCATTTTGCCATCACTAGCTCTACATTTAACACTCACTGCAGAGTTGCCAGGTACCTGATTTCATTCCAGAGCCTTCCCATCAGCATGGATTGCATAGCCGGTGAGGTCACAGTGCTCATTCCCTGTTCTGTCAGCTTCAGTGGAGGAATAAGCAGTGTTAAAGTATCCTTTGAAGACCAAGATGTTTTGTGTCCATGTGCAAGCATCACCAGGAGACCAAACACTTTCACAGGCTTGTACACCTGAATCTACAAATGCTCTCTTGGAAGCCCTCTAAATATTTTCTAAATCCCATCGCTGGCAGTGATACCTCTGACATTAAACAGAGTAGATGCATTCCCTAGTCCTTGAACTTTAGGACACCACCACCTCAGCTCTAGGGATATACGCCTCCCTAGTGCTTTGGCCAAGGATACAAACTGTCTCAAGGCTCTCTGGATCTCCTGGGGCTGAGATCTGCTCTTATCTCTGACACATCATTAACAATGTCCTTGAAAATGTGGTTTGCTCCATAGACAGGCAAATCTTTAGGGAGAGTTCAGGCAGATGAATAGTTAGTCCAGGCTTGGCTGCCTACCAGTCTTAGCTAGGTCTCTGGGGATTTGGAAACTAAGCTGAAAATATCACAGAAAAAGGTTTCCCAAGGGGCCTTCCCATACAGCTCAAGTGAGCCTGGGGTCAGGAAGCCATAATCACATTTTCTCCCACTTTTTCCACAAAGTGCATTTGCAAAGGCAGAGATGAGAGAGTAGATTTTAAGGAGAAACACGTGGCCAATAGCACTGAGAGGTCACTGAGACTGTTCACTGAGAGTGAACAGGAACACTAGGACAAACACCTCTATTAAAGACAACCCATGGACTGTTACTGATAATTTGCCCCTGCCTGCCCCAACCCTAGGCTATTTGGAGATGAGCAGGTTGCAGAAGAAGCAGAAGAGCTCTGTGGCCACAGACAACACCTTAAGGAAGATGCAGGATGAGCCTTTGCCATGCTGTCAGTACTATCCCTCTCCATTAAACCATTGTGGTACTGCAGAGGAAAAGAGGGTCTGCGTGTAATTCCAGAGCTGTGCATGGGCTGGCAGAGCCACAGGACCACGGAGTACTAGTAGTCAAAGCCTGGCTGCCCTGGGATGATGTGGAGGCTGGCTGGTTGGGTCCTTACTGCTGTAGCTCATCTTTTGCAAATAGCATCATTTCTCTAGGCACTCACACAAGTCTGGGCAACACATGGAGAGTGAAAAAGCACCTCACTCTTCCACCATATGCATGGTAATTTCAAGGGAAAGGGCAAGTAAGCATTTTAACTTTAAAATATAAAAAGGCTCCAAGTTGCTTTTCAGTCCTCCAGCCTTTGTCCCTGCCCAGTCTCCAAGGATGAAACATTACGTGTATTCAGCAGCCTGGAGTGGAGTTCCCTCAGAGACTGGTGGTGAGCAGGGACCTGATCCAGAACTGTAAATCCTTAATATCCACCAGTCGAGCAGCTGTTCAGGTTAGGTCTCATTTACATGCAAAGCAGTTCAGCCATCAGCGAGGACCTGTAATGATGTAAATCAGTCGTGTGTCATCCTAGCAATGAAAGTCAAGGGAGCCCTTATTTGCTTGAATCTAGCACATTTCAGCAAAAGTGCCATTTAGTAGAAAAAAGGAGATTTTTACTGTGGAGTATGTCCCACCACCCTCAGTCACTTTCCAGCTGAGATCACAGCTAAATCGCTTATCTTTACATTTTCATACAAATCTGATTATCCTTGAACAGCTAATTGTTTCATAAGTGCCACTTGGAAGCTATCCATTGCCAGCAGAAGTAAAGAAATTGCACTATAAAACTGTCTACCTTCGCCATGAGTCACTTTAGCACATAGGATGAATATTTGGCACTCTTCACTTTTTCAGATTAACTCACATATTTATTTTGGAAGAAAAAAAATGGACTGCTTTAATTCTTTCCCATCAGAATTCCTCATATTTGGTTAGCTTATTGAAACCTTTTTAATAGACCTTACAGTATATATGTTATATAGTGACTGCTGATGGAGGAGACATTCACATCTCCTTTCATGTAAAAAAAAAAGGCAGAAAAATTCTGGGAGAGCATTTGATACTTCGTTAAGAGAGTCAGTAAACCCTACAGATTATGTCACCTGCCATGAAGGAAGGTTTCATCCCTTTGGCTGAGGCCATGGAAACATCCAGCAAGGACGCAAATTCAGTGTCTCCTGGATGGAGCATGTGTCTCTCTTCCAAAGAGAAATTCTAACACGTTGCAATTAAATTTCTTAATGATCCATTCTGAGCTAGGCTGGGAAAACACCCGAGAAAGAAAAAAGGTTTGGTCTTTGGAAAGAAAGTCAGGGATTTCCTCAGCTGTTCTCTCAGTCTGATGAGAAAGTATTTATAAACTTTTGCAATAGACTGAGGAAAAAAATTCTACGTGTTGTCCCATGTTACCACATAGCTAAAGTTTAAAAGAACAACCAAGTTCAGCTCAGCATCAGTTAATTACACAGTTTATAAACATCTTTGGATATTCTGCTAGATGGGCCTGATCTAAATGTCATATCCAGGAGCTGAAACCAAGAGTTCTGACTTCAGTTTTGTGCTTTGCCAATGAAAATCCTGCAGGGTGGAGGGACAGCAGGAAAAAGAAAAGACAAAAGTCGTGAGCATCTGCAAAGTACCACAAGATCCAGGACAAGTGATGTGCTTCTTTCCTTCATGCTGTGTATTCTTGGTCAAGTCACTTATCCCAGTCTGCAAAATGTGACATTAATTAACAAATGGCCAGGGAAGAAATTGCAGAGCAATATGAACAAGTGGTATATCATTATGAGTAAGGCTTGTATCAAAGCCTAATATTTTTGTAAATTTAGCTGAAATGGATCTATGCAGTGACCTAACTAAGGACTTGAACGCTGGGGAAATCGGAGGTACTTCATGCAGGCAGGATCCTTCTACGCTAGAAGACTCTGCCTCTGCAAGGAGCTACATGCCCTCCATTCCTATCAGTGAGGGCTGTGGGTGCTCCTCCCTCCCTAGATCGAAGCCTAAAATTATCAATTAGGAAAACAAATGTGAGTACTAGACATCTTTTTGTGAGTGTCAGTTCAACAATCACTTTATTACAAGCAATTTTAGTATTGAATGTAGTGCAATTTCGGTAATTTAGCAAAGTACAATGATGGATTAAAGTGCTTGGTGATAGATGCTTATTTCACCTTCTGAAACACAATTATTATGCACTTTACTCAATAATAGTATCTTGTTCCAACTAAAATACACGTTGTGTAATTCTTTAAGTCATAGAATCATAGCAATTAGAGAGGGAAATGGCTGATTAGGTCACTTGTTCCAGCCTGTTGCCAGCCCATGATTGCTCCCTGCCCTGTATCAGAAACTGTAGTTTTCTCTAACTAGAGTTTTCCCCAAACTACTTTCTTTTACATGTTTTAGTGATATCCATTAAAAAAAAAAAAAAGAGACTTCAACCACAGTTGAAAGATTCAGCCTTTTATTGCAGAAAATCCTGTATATTCGCAGTGGGAAGGGTTTGAGGAGTTTTCACCTCCTTCTTACAGCAGATAGCTGAAATACTTTCTACCAGAATGCTCTTCAATGACCCTTCTTCATGGAAGCAGCTTTGCTGAAAAAATTTCCCACTTTCCCTTCTAAATTAAATGTATAAGTCCTGTTTTTCAGGCTGGAATTCCTCTAACTGCTTTTTGCCTAATGACAGCTTAATATTTAGCATTTGCTAAAACATAAACAGAAAGAAAAATGAGGCTGAGTGAAATTTTACTCAAGGAAAGCCACTGTTCCTGACCTGTACTGGCAGAGGGGTGGTTGGGATGTGGTTTCTACCGCTCTTTTTAGGGAGCTCAGCTGTCCAAGCCATCTCACTGCTCTGAAGACCAGGGCTCTCTCTGCTGTCATATGCTGGATGCCCCTCACCACATCCCAGTCAGGGGAACTGAGCAGACACCAAGAGCCTAGCATTTTATTACGTGTTCAGACATACCTGCCTGCAAGTCCTGTGGAAACAGCACTTGTGGTGCTGGCTTTGTGCCTTCTCTGTGTTTATCCTTGGGTAGTATCCTGGAGAGCAGGTGCAACTTATGGTAACAGCACATTTTAAATAAGTAAAAGAGAATGTCTTGAGAAAGGAAGCTTTCAATATGAACTCGTGCGAACAGCCAGGTGGAAAAACCCACACTGTGAAGCTGAGCTCTTCCAAACATTGAAGAGACAGACCAGCGGGGAGCTGCATGTGCAGATGACACCCCAACAGTGTGACCATCCCTTTAAATTGTTGCCCAGCTGTGGATTGCGCAGGCTTGGCAGGGCCAGCAGTGCCCTCAGGGTTTGCCATGCAGCCAGCTTGGGCAGAGGGCAAGATGTTCAGACACAGAATAGGACAACCTCTCCCATCATGGATAAGATCAAGTCGTGATTAAAAAAGAAAATAATGAGTGATTCTTCTGGACAACTCAACCAAGCAAGCAGAGCCAGAGCATCTATCATCGATCCACAAGCCCAGTCCTCACTCCATTGTCCAGCTTAGGAAGTGGCTTACTCTACATGTTACTGGAGTCAATGGGGTAAAACACTCTTCTGTGCAAGCAGTTATTAAGCTCAGCCCCATGATGTCCTTTTCCCCTATATCTTACTAGCTCCCTGAGCCTTCCTGCCTGGTGATCCTCCTGGTGATTAAGGTTATCCTGCAACTGAGCTGCACACAGGAACAGGAGTACAAAGATGTATAGGTACAATTGACCCAAAATTAAACAGCAAACTACTTCTATTGAATTCCAGAGGTTCTGAGGCTTTAGTCACAGAGTGAATGCCTGTGAATCTGGTGCAACTGTCGGGTGCCATTCAGCTCCAGCCATGAAATCACAACATTTACTTTGTAGGGCTGTGCCTGTGTCTTGTCAGAGGCACAGCCTCTCACAGCACAGGAACAGGCTCTGTTCCCAGCTCTACCACAGACTTCCCGCATCTGTCTGGAAAAAAATCAGTGAGAAGCAAATCTGAAAAAATGTTACACACTCAGCTCCAGACATTTGATCTAACACCTGGCCTAGCTCTCAGCAGCACTGGACACTGCAAACACTGTTGGCTTCAACTGGGGCACTTGTAAAATCCAGACGTGATGGGCAGTGGGGATGGAGGGAACATCTGCTTCTTCACTGCACTACACAAACTTCACACTAAGGTACCTTTTCAACGGAGCTGTGTACAAGTCAAACCAGTTAAACCAGTGAACAGTTGCTCTTTGTTCTGCACACATGCCAGAACATTAAAAACTCTCATAGTTTGGCACCAAAAGGACAGAGATCCAAAGCTAGTAACTGTGTTTGGAAACCAGAGACATAAACTCTTTTAGTTCTGTTTTCCCACGTGTAAACAGAGGATGCCAATTTCTGCCCGGTACTTAGGACTCCGAGGCATTTGGAAAGCACTGAGGGCATCCCATAGATGACATAAAAGCTGCTTGCAGTACTTCTTGCTTCATCTGTTTTTAAAA
This sequence comes from Cephalopterus ornatus, assembly GCA_013396775.1. Taxonomy (NCBI): domain Eukaryota; kingdom Metazoa; phylum Chordata; class Aves; order Passeriformes; family Cotingidae; genus Cephalopterus; species Cephalopterus ornatus. The sequence continues at coordinate 684,770 of VZRE01015876.1, forward strand.
AGTTAGTGAGGTGCTGGCTGGACACTATTATATTTTCTGGGTCAAGCACAAAATAAGATACTGTTGCTTACGCTATAAAACAAATCTCTGTTGAGCATGCTGAATACAGGGGCTGCTTTTTGACATTTCATCTGGTGCATTATATTCTGTCCTAGACAAAGAACAAGTGTGTGGAAATAGTTGAAAACTGGAGATAGCTTTAAAAGAAGAGAAATATAGAGTTTCAGAAGTGTTCCTCTGCCTTGCCATGTTTTTTTGCTCGTAGCTCTCCCTGTAGAAGAGGAGGAATTCACCGGTGACAGTGTTTGCATTTACAGGTACCTTGTTGGAGCAGCACACCTGTGTTGCACGACCACCACCTACAGCAGAGCTGAACATGCTGCTCTGCAGCATAGTCTGTAAGGAACAAGCACCTCATGCTCCGACAGGTATCAGTGGTCTGGATGTGTCATCTCAGCTAAGAGGCAGAAACACGCTGGCTATTCACTGCCAATCAGTCCCAATGCAGTGATTTTGCTGCCATCCCAGGAGTTGTATCTTCCACTGCAAGAAACCTGGGAATGGGTTTGATGGGCAATGTCTGCTGCTTTGGGGAGAATAGCAATCTCAGGCTTCCTGTGTGAGGGCAACCACAGGCAGCAAGGACATTGCAAGCAAGCTTGTCACTCTCCATCTCCTCAGAGGCAAGTCAGGCAGTACAAGGTCCTCACTGTCACACTCCACCAAGTCTGCTGGGACATGTCATGGCCAGGGAGCATACCTCGTCAGGCCTTTTTCAAATAAGCAAAAAAAAGTGAAATGTCAAATAAAATAGAGTAAGAAAAGAAAAGTGGCATCTTGTGTTCTTCTTATCTCCTTCATTCCCAGGGGTCTCTGATGCCTTAAAAGAGTGGCAACCTTTCTGAAAGCAAACCTTTTTGATAAATGATGCAGTTATTTATTTTGCAGAAAGTTGAAATTTGTCTTGATGCCATTTTCAAAGTAACACAGCATCTAACAAAGAGAATCATAGGTGACTTACTGCATGGCATTCCATTTGTTTTGGGGGGAAGAAAGACCTTGTTTGAACCTCCCAGGATTTGCACCTGTAGTTTCACCGAACCATAGGCTTTGAAACCTGAGGTTCAGCAGTTTTCCCCTTCAAGATAAGACTAGGTTTTCCTGTTCCCCATGAATCACCACAACCCTGCAGACTGCCGTGGAACAGGAATTGCCTACTACACAACACCAGCATCTGTACATCCAATAAGCAAAAGGCGACCAATGTGATTGTGCAGGCATTCATGCCACCAACCACTCCTGCTGGTGCTCCCAGGTTGGATGTTGAGGACGGGGGGATTAGATCTTGCATATGGGATGCATGCTGTGTTCTCAATGCTGAACACTTGCAAGCTGCTCCACTGTTTATGTCCACTTCAGCTTCTCCTGGAGCATCTGACGAGCAGAGGTATTTTCCTTCCCCAAAACTCCAGCTTTGCCTTATGCTAGGATATGCTTTAATGATTTACCAGGAGAAATACATGTGCATCCAGAAGCAAGTGCAGGGGCCACAAGTGCCATCCAAGATTTGCATGATTTTAACCAGAAGATGACAAACTTGGAGCTGATCTGGAAGTCCTGCTTAAGCTAAATCCCCTCTGCCCACCCCAGGACCCTGGCACTTGTCCTGCAGCTGAAAGTGCAAATGCAGAGACAAATGCAATTTTTACGGCCTGGATCAGAGCTTTGCCTCCTCCGGGAAGCGTGATCCCATCCGGAAGCGTGATCCCATCCGTCTGACTGTTGGTTCTGATGCAATAGCCAGTCATTGCACCAGCAAGGACCTCAGAGACAGCCCCAGGGCTGCATTATCATTGCGAGATAAACACACTGAATTGCTCAATAGATCCTATGATGATCTGGGGGCGGAAGGACAGCGCTTTCATATGCTACTCTGTTGACTTTCACACCCATGTGTGAGGCTAAAGGGCTACTGTTCCTTGGGGCATGGCAGGCATCCTTGAGGAAGTGACCCTGAGCCACAACACCATCCCCGTGCTGCCAGGGAGGGCTGGCTCTGGACTCCCAGCTGCTCCCCCAGCCACTGGCAGTATGAATCGTGGCAGAGAGCTGAGCACAGAAAAAGCACTCTGGGGTTTCCAAGGAGAGAAGCAAGCAGTTGTTGACAGCATTTTCCCCAAGTGTTACCCAAATCTGCAACAAGTTGTAAGAGGCTTGTCATAAATTTGTGCTGCCAAGCTCTCTCTGGAAGAATCTCTCCTGACACCCAGGAGGGCAGACCTCCCTCCCTGGAAAGGAGGGGAAGGAGGCGGCTGAGGTGGGTAACCAGACACTTCTTCACTGTCTCTTCTCTCTGCGTGTGCTCAAAGCAGTCTGCCATGGGCACGTCTTTGGAGGTCGGACACCACGGGAGGGTGGCCGCCTGCCAGGCAGGCTGTGGGAGCTGGGCTCTCTGCCCAAGACAAGGCCAGGAGGAAGGAGAGGCCATCTCCTGCCCTGGGTGATAAACCTCTGGCTTTTTCTCACCTCCCTTTGTGAGCAGCTCAGCCATACCACCCATGCTGTGGTTAACCAGCACTTTCTGTAGACCCAGAAAACCCATGTTCTAACCCTAGGGATAAGTGCTGCCCTCACACACTATTAGGAGAACAACTGTCTTCATCCTGCCTGCAGGTTGTTTTGAAGATCACACGTTCACCCCAAATAGCCTTGGAAGTGGGAAAGAGGGACCAGGTAGGTGGTACAAGGCTTTACTCTGCAAGAGAAGGAGTGGGTCATGGTTAGAGCACAGGACAGGGAATTGGGACATCCAGGATAGGATCTCTGCTGACAGACTGGGCAGCCCAGCAGGCATGGTGACAACTCACATCTGTGGGAGCTTGATCCTGCTTAGCTCAAAGCCTCTCTGCTGAGGTCTCCCGTGCTGTGCTGGTGCTGTCACGCTGGCATAATGTGTGGGGGTTCTGCAAAACAGCTCTGAGAAAGACTTATTTTTTCTCACCAACTGCTCTACTTTTTACAGCCAAGCTGTAGTAAAACAGGGAATAACCAAAGAAACATAGTTGGCACCCAGGAGATTTTCCGCTGGAGGGAAATGACAATGTCCTGGGACAAGGAGAGGGAATTCAGGCCAAAAGAGCACCAAGATCAGCTCCCGGATGTTCCAGAGAAAAGCATCCAAGCCACAGCAGAACTGTAGTGTGAAAACAATTTGCAAAATGCAATCAGAGACCAACTAGCCCATGCACACAACCTGCCAGGCAGGTGCCAGCAGCATCACTATCCTCTCCCTCTCCATTACTATCATCTGCCAAAGGGGAGAACAAGAACATGGACACCTGCTCCTGCCAACCCATGAAGCTGGGATCAGAAAGAGCTGCTGTGAGATACGTGTGCCTGCCCTGCCCCTGGCTCCCAGCGTTGCTGCCCACAGCGGAGCCAAACCAGCGTATGCTGGTTACTGACAGGGTTTTAGCAGCAGGAAGAATTAGCAGAGAAGCTTTTGTGGCCTTGGATCTTAATGAGATTCATTTCCAAAGAAGCCCAGGGTCTCGCTGCAGTTTCCAAGCAGAAAGGGATCACCTGAGGGCTTTGAAAGGGAAAGAAGAGGTACTTCATTAGCGCTACAAGAGCAGAGCTCGGCAGGAAGAGAGAGCAGAGAGTTGAGCCCAGGCCATGCCACATGGCAGGGCAGCATTTTCTCCATCTGTGGTATGGACGTTCAAGTATGCTGGATTCCAGGTTAAAGGAATACACACTTGTTCTTCTATAAGCAAGTGAGATGCCACTTAAAGATCACACTGAAACTGGCCTCTCTGTGATTCCCTAGGAGTAAAATCAGATTTGAAGCTATAGTAATTTAAGAAAAAAATACCAGAATTGCTGTTTAGGCTGCACATAGCCTGGGATCTGGTTTCAGGGGCTTTGCAGGGACATTCCATGCCACTTCAAGGACTTGTTAAAAAATACTTCATACCATCAGAGTTCTGTGGGATTTTTTTTCTTGCTAGTTCTGCAGGCTACCATGGGGAAATTCACTAGTAGGATTTCTGTAGGACTCTGACTCACACAGGAACTTTTATTACTGCTTTTAAATATTTGACTGCCTTTTGGCTGCTGGCAGAAAAGTTATTAAATGTTTTACCAGACATGGCCAGAAACTCTGTATAAAAACATCTTGGCCTGGCATAAAGCATATGTCTCTACTTATCTCTGTAGCATGTGTTCAAAGCTCTCACATGTCCCCTGGCAGTGGAAGAAACTTGGGACCCTTATGTTTCTAGGCTGTAGATAAACAGAGCATCCGATGTCCTGTGCTTATGTGAGTATATCTCCTGGTATGCAAATAGTCCTGCTGCAATGAGCAAGATATATCAAATTTGCAGAACTGAAGAGGACAAGGCCCTAGTACAGACTCTAGATTATGGTTCGTATGCACAGCTCTGTGGCCTGATCCTGCCTGGAACTGTCTGCTCAACCACTTAACCCTTACTCAAGGGATTAAATTGAGTGAGGAGCTCTTAGTCTTGCAAGTCATTAATGTCACTAGGTTGGGTGGCATTTTCAGGACTGCGTGACACTGACATGTTGTTTCTTTGCTCAAAGCCCTTTCTCCTCCATCACTGTTTTTTCTCCTTTCATCTTCCTCACTCAAATTAAGATGAAACAAAGAAAAAGCATCCCACAAACCAGAGCAGAGAACTCCATCCCAGTGCTGCATGGAAGAAAGCAGGAATAAAATATTGCTGCCTGTTTCTGCTTTTGCAACAGCAGCAAATCAGAATGTTCTGCTAAAGGGTCTGTTCATCAGAAGGACTTCTGCCTGATTGTTTTGTTGTGTGTTACAATGATCAAAAGCAGTAGGTTTTCACTAATTGTGTCTGCTGCTTACCTGCTGAGGTAGCTGTGCTTCAGGAAAGTAACAAATGCTGCTTCAGCTTCTCTGCATTCTTCTGTGGGCATCCTGTACTGAATGCACCTGCAGTAGGGATAAACACAGCGGGTAAGGGGAAAGGGAGAGGATCTGCATTATAAGGGCAGAGCAGACTGGGAGCAGCCCCATTCCTACTGGATGGGGTGGAGACACAGCTCGACTGTCCCCCACTTTACGGAGGTTACCTCTAAAAGGACCAGTGTGTTGCTATTATCTTGTGCTGCTATCCACATGGCCTCGGCAGCTCAGGTTTGCTGGGGAGTTCATGCTCAAGCAGACAGGCTGCTCTGGGCTCCTTCCTATGCTGGCAGCAGCGCTGGTGTGCAGCAGCTCGGAGCTAGCCTAGGGCTGTCCCTGCGGGCTTCGCTGGAGGCAGATCTCGCGTGTTACACAGCTGTCAGTGAGGCTGAACTCTGCTGTAATGCAGGGGAGACTCGGGCCCAGCCTCTGACCTGCACCATTTCACTGCAGATTAACCTCAAATTCCCACATTTCAGTGACTTCTGCTGGGGTGCAGATGGCAAGGTTGGGCCCCACCAGGCAGGAAGCACAGAGTGACCATTTGAGGATTCCGAAAGGGTGCCCTCCTGGGTGAGAGGGAGGCTGCTCCCAGCCACGTGTGCCCTGCAACCACACACACCTTCACCACTCCATCCACACATCACTCTGTGCACTGTGCGCTATCACCCACGCAGACCCACGGGGGCGAGCAGCCATCCTCGGAACGGGAGGAGCAGGATGGGTTTCGTTTGCAGGCTTCTTCCTCCCACAGGTCCGCAAGCGCTGGGAGCAGCCCCGGGTGTCCCGGAGAGCCGGGCAGGGCAGAGCCTGCACTAGCAAGGGCCGCTGGTGCCCCCTGTTGTCACAAGAACGGATAGGAGCTGCTGTGAGCACGAGTGGGACGTGCCACCCGCGACGGGCACTGAGCACCCGCCTCTTTGGGCTGCGGGTGTTGGGACACGGCTGAGCCGGGCAGCACCCAGGGAAGAGCCCGGGCTGGCTGCAGTAAGAGCTCAGTGGATTTGCACCCACACAGGGCAAGAATAGCTGCTTCTCGCTCAGCTCTTTCACCTCCCGGCTGCACCAGCCAGAGAATCTCAGTGCATCCCAGGATGCCTTGCTAAATATTTAGAGAGATGCATCTGAAACTATCCACTGAAATCACGTCCAGGTTTCCCAACTAAATAGTACCCGAGCAAAAGAATCTGCTTTTCTTAAAAAAAACCTGAGTGCAGCATTGCAGTGGGTGAGGGCTGATAGCTCAATACATGCTGTGGCACCGAGTCATCTCTGTTGAGGGCAAGGTTCAGCCCTTGCTGCCCAGCTCAGGGAAAAGCTGCCAATTCACACATTGCTTTTCTCAGTGTGACATACCAGCATGTTCCAACACTGACTGCTCTGAGCATTTCCCAGATTTGGGAACAGGATCACACTGAGTACTTGCAGGGCTGTAAGTTCTGCTAGGAGGGACACAGTGACTTGTGTTTTGCTTATAGTCCTGGCCCAGAGACCCACAGTGTGGGCTCTGCAGCCTATGGCCCCAAAAGACACGTGTGACACACTAGCATACAGCACAACTTCCATCCATCCTCTCGAGGGCCAGCATGACTCACATCAGCCTCCAAGCAACAGCAGAGCCCTGGGCATCATTCAAGCAAAAGGTTTTGGACTCTGGGAAGCCAGGTTGCAGCCTTCCACCTCATTCCTAGACATAGCAGGATGCCTACATTCCCTTCTCACCTTCTAATAGAAACCCAGCCCTTTGAACGTGTGTCCTGGAGAGTCCTCAGGCTCAGACACATTTCAAGGTTTGCAGATGATACGATGATACAGCCATCACCTTAAAAATTAATATATGAAAACAGGATCTTAACTGGAGCAGACAGATTTGACTCTGTTCAGAGCAGAACAGACATGAGCAAGATGTGGCTGGTTTCCACATCCACAGCAATGGTCAGCTGTAATTTGTGTGCACATCACAAGGCAGGACTAGTTAATTATTATTTTAATACTAATTTATTTAGCACCTATCACAAGAAAACCTCCTTATGGTCTATACATTTTTTACTTACTAAGTTTTAGCATTAATTGTTATCAGAGATGAAAGAAAAATTGTTATCTAGTCAACTCAGCTGAAATTTTACACTCTGCGAATTATTTCTGGAAAGATGTGATTTCTCCATATTTGTTACTAAAAACAACTGCAACAATTGCAGCCTGTGATTCCTGTTAACTCCTTGCTAATATTGCAGCTCAGGAGTTTCAGATGTAGAAATTATGTGTTGTATTTCTGCTGTTTGGGAATGGTAGTAATGACATACAGGAAATCTCTCCTAAAAAATTGCATTGCTTCCTTTAAATCCCACAAACACACCTGCCTCCAAAGACCTCAACATGAATATCTGTGGGAATTACAGGCTAAGGAGTGACAGCCCCAGCTGGGCCAACTCACACAGCTCTGAGAATGAATATCAATCAAATACTGGGGCAGTGCTGTGCCTTGAACACAGATGACCCTCCCTAGAAGTCAAAGTCTTGTCTGAGATGGCAGCAGGACTCTTGTTTTTCACCAAAGGAAAGTTTTCACAGAGGGTGTCTGAAACTCTGCACCACTGCTTGAGTAGGCAGTCACAGAGTAGAAATGCAAGGTAATAGTGATCTGTCCTGTTCTCTGGGTTCTCACAAGCACGACTGAGAGCAGACCTTATACTTGCCGTGACAGCTGCCAGACTGGACCCCAGCTCTGCATGATGCTCCCTGCAGCCAGAGCCTCTCTGTGTGGGCAGCACTGCTCGCGGTGGAGGCAAGCGCTGCCAGCCTGTACAGCCTGCCCTAGGAACCCCTAGATCAGTGCTGTCTATTTTATTTAACAATCTCATTTCCTTTTTCTGAATTTCTGGAAAGAGCGTGGCATAGATCCAGGTTTTTCTTTCTAAAGCACAGCCTACATATGGAGATAAAAAGATTTGGAAAGGGATTGGCCACACTAATTGACTGAACATCTCCAGCAGCCGAGAGATGCTCAAGGAGCAGAACAAGGTGTGGAGCTTCACACCTTCTCCAGTAACCACAGACAGTCTGTTTCCAGTGCCATGGAATGTTTGTTTGTTTGTGCATTGTCTCGCCCAGCTGCCCCTATTGCTCCATATTGGTGCGCTGCAGGCAGGGACTGCCAGGCCAGACAGGGCTCCAACACGCAGAGGGATAATAAGTTTTAGGGAGGATTGATTTCGTGACAAAACCCATGTAGGAGCGTGGCATGCACAGTGCTCTGCCTGCTGTAGACCACACAGATATGCAGGACTCCTTGCAGTGGCCTCAATATTATTTAGACCAAGTAAATGTTAATATAATAAATAACAAGTAGCTTAATTGCATTTTGAAGATAGGCCTGATCTTGTAACAAAACCTTTGTGGACACCCCAATGCATCTGCATAAACCAGGGAGGACCATGCAAAATGCTACAGGGATCCTGTTGTGATGTTACAATAACATCTTCAGAATGTTTGTGGTTCCATCTGTATCCACATCACTGGAAAGTGCTTTGGCAATGTCCCCTCCGAAGGGCTCATTCACTGAAATAATTTACAGAGGGGAGATGAGAGAGGAGAGCAAACCCCTGGCTAGAACAGTGCGAAGAAGGACCCAAGCTGGTCTTTCATGGTCAAGGTTGCTCTCTGGTTCATCTGAAATTTTGCAGTCTGAGGGAGCTGGGATTGTTCAGTCTGGAAAACAGAAGGCTCAGGAGGATTTATCAGTGTATATAAATACCTGCAGTGAGGGTGTAAACACGATAGAGCCAGGCTCTTCTCAGTGATGCCCAGGGAAAGGAAAACAGGCAATGGCACAAACTGAAACACAGTTACATATTTACTGTGAGGGTGGCCAAACACTGGTAGAGGTTGCCCAGAGAGGTTGTGAAGCCTCCATCCTTGGAGGTATTTGAAACCCAGCTGAACATAGTACTGGGTGACCTGCTCTAGTTGACTGTGCTTTAATCAGTGTGGAACAGACAATCTCCAGAAGTACCTCAGACCCCAGCTATCACATGATTCTATGAGTAGAGATGAAGATTAGAATTAATAGAAAATAAAAATATCACAAAAAATTGGAAGAAGCTGTTGAACGAGGCATGCCACCAGTACTTCAATGGTTGCTAAAGTGAAATGTCCTTTGCTTACAGATGTTATAACTGCTCTGTGCTTTTTTGTGTCCCAAAAGCCAAACAGGGACCAAAGGGAAGCAAAAAAAAAGGAAGCTGGTGGTCATCAGGACGAGTGCTTTCACTTGTCAGACTACTTTCTTTCTGAATGGGAGAGCCAAACTAAGCCATTGCTAAAAATACATTTTTAGGATGATCTTAAAATTTTTTTACATTTTATTTTTAAAGTAAATTTCATTTACTGTTTTATTTTAAAATATAGCCTTTGGTCAGTGCAGTTTATTCAGTTTGACCCTGTATTTCTCCTGGAAAGTAGGACTTGTACCCAAATTTAACATTTTTCTGGGCTTTTAGATGCACAAATTAAACACACAGTAAAACTAGATATGTCTCCCCATGGCAGGTAGATAAAAGCACAGAATTCTTGGCATTTTAATCATCCCATGAAGATCAATGGATGATTTTATGCTTTTTTGAGCAGAAAGACAGGACAGGAGAAAAAATCACATATATTGATTCTCAGGCATCAGTGAAATGAGTAATAGAGTGAAATGTCCTACGTAAGTTCTTTGCAGGTCTTGTGAAAGCTGCCTGCCAAGGAAATGTAGCTGTGCATGTAGGTTGTGATTATGCTAAAGAGGCACTAAATTAGTACATTACATGCCCCATTTAGCACTACTGTGCAAAATCTGAGAGTGCTAATACATTTTGTTTCTAGGGTCAAGAATCATTAAAGAATGGATTCATGGTCATTCATTAGCCAGGAAATTAAAGTTTGACAGCTGCTTTTCAGTTCTGATTTCTCTTAAATGGCAGTATTATATTAGGAAGGGTTTTTTTCCTTTTTTTTTTTTGAAACCTCTGAGGCTGTAGAAAGGTGTGTGTCATCCCTAAAGCACAGTATCCCCAAGCCACCCAGCCAGACTTTCTTCATAGAATGCTTGCTATATGGCTTTGGGGATTATTTACAGGAAATGTTGCTGTGTGCTACTGAGAGTGGTTTCTTGATTAGCTGCATGGTGGTAAATGATCCGGGTTTGGAGCTGTAACCCCGCTCAGTTTGCATGACAAAGGAATTCTACATCGTGCAAGCAGAAACAGGGCCCTGCAGCCCTCTGTGAGCCACCAGGCTCAGGAGGGCAAAAGGCAGGTGTGTGTTTGGAGAGGGCAAATGTGTGTTTGGAGAGAACGAACCTCTTCATTAAATTAAAAGGAGCAATTAAACCAGCAGTCCTCTCAACTCTCAGCAGGGCTCAAGATAGGAGAAACCTGCATGTAACATAGGACTCAGGGAAAGTCCTCAGTAACCCCAACAAAATTCCTCTGATCTGCAAAAGCCTCTGCACGTGAGATGCCTCCGTGAGCTCAGTGGTACAACTCACGTGACTACATGGCACAGAGACAAGTGTTTGCCAAACTTCCACCCAGCTGACAAGATGTGTAGTCCAAAGCAGAGATTAACTGACACTTAAGATGGCTTTGTTCCCTGCTCTGTATCAGCAGCCACTGCAAATATATAAGCAGTCATTCCTCTTTTCTGTTTTCCAGTTTGCTTCTATGAAATTTATATCAATAGAAAGGGTTTTGCTTGCTCCACACAACAGCCATCCTAACAAGAGCCATGTTTTACACCTCCACAGCATTGTTCTTCCCGACATGCCTCAAAGCATTTCATACACTACAGCCAACATCTGAGCATCCTCAGTGTCCTATGGAGCTAACCCTGATTTTCTGAGTGAATTGAACTAGGTTCATGCTGATCTCTCTGAAGAACTAGTACCTCTCTCTGTAAAAAAGCAGCTCCGAAACGGCATCTTTGCATGGGAGAAAAGCTTAAGGATGGAGGAAATAAAAGTTACTCTCAGAAAAAAAGCGAAACAAAACAAAAACCCAGCACCTGGAGCCTTCTGTTGATCACAGCCCACAGACTGCCTTTGATTAATAATCGCTGCATCAATACTGCAACTTATATAATATCCAAATATATTGCATTAAAAATGCCAATATTCAGCTGAATTGATCTGGTTATTTGTATTACAAGAGACACTCAGTTCCAGTAAGAAGAACAGTGATATGACCGACTGTATGCCTACACAGCAAAACTTAGAAAAACATTAGAAAACATAGGAAAAACAGTTATTTCACATTGCACTCACCACAAAAGACTGTCCCTTCAAATAAGTCCATAAAATTACAAGGTACATCTGAAAAACTAGGACACTTTAAGAGCAGAAACAGACTAAATTCGATAATTTATTCATTAGAAATCATTTCCTCCCTTATAAATTTGTAGAATCGAAAGGCCATATTTTATGATGATAAAGCATTGCTCAATTCTAAGGATCCTGTGCTCTTTGATAAAATTTATGCTGAATGCATTTCCCTTTTGCTGAAATGTTGTTGTCCCCAGAGAGCAGGGCAGCAGCCATGGAGCACTACCAGCCTGATTTCAGGCTGAAGTCTTTTACTGAGTCCTGTATCAGAGGTTTTCTCCACCAGGACGCCCTGTCTCTATCCTTGAGGATTATTCAGTTGCTTGAGGATTAAACACCTTGGTTTTACTGTGCTCCCAACCCCAGGGTGACATGATGCTGAAGCTGGGCCACAAGGTTGTTCTGGTTGGAAGGAGGTCAGTGGAGATCCTGCTTCTGCAGGATGTGATCCCAGGCTACCTTCAGTGGGCACCTCGGAGCCTTCATGGTGTCCAGTGTTTCTTGGACCTATGGAATTATTTCTACAAAATGCAGCTGACGGTCTGCCATAACCAAGTGACTCCAGGAGCTGCAGCCATTCTGAGAACACAAGACTACCCAGAAAGTACTCAAATACCCAGATCCTCAAAGCAAACCACAAAGAGCTGCTGTCATGCAGCTTTGGTACTGGCAGCCTAGACGGTGCTTTTTCAGTCCCTGCTCAACTCTCAGTTGTATTTGCTAGTACAGTCACAACTGAGCAGAGATGGGGACCCCGGCAGCCCTGCTGTGCTGGGACCAGCCAGCACAGCCCCACACTCAGGTACAGTCATGTTGTGCCCTTTCCTGTTGCTGCTTTCTGCCGCTAGACCCAACACAACCATCCCACTCCGACAGCATCTCCAGGCCACATCTCACAATGCTGGCAATTATTCTCTTGCCAGACTGTGAAAAACCAACTCTAATTAGTGTTTTCTGGAGAAACCCTTTCCCCAATACCCTAGAAAAAATACTGCAGGAGGCAGATGTGCAAGCACAAGGTGGTGGGGCAGAGAGAAGGGTGCTTGAAAATACTCCAGGAGCCTCCTGGGCCAAGCGTTATCTCCTGCTTCCTTTGAGAGCCCACAAGAGACAGCCTTCCCAAAGCAACCTCTGAGGTGGCCTGTTCAGCTTTTGTCTCCCTCAGCAAAAAAATTTCTGCCCCAGCGGCTCCGAACAAGGCTTCCATTAACTCCGTCCCCGCGAGGGCAGCACGTGGGACAAAAAGCCCAACACTGTGTCCCGGCCCTCAGACAAGCCTGGAAACAAACGTTGCAGGAATTTGTCAGAATAAAATCACCCGCTCGGTGTCACTGCATAAATTTACCTACCTCAGTGCCTATTCAGGGCCCTTCCAAAAGGGCAATATTAACAGAGAGAGATTGGACACCATCTCTATAGCAACACCAACACGGAAAAGTTATGGTTTCCCCAGCAAAGGGAATGCCTGTTTTGGGTGCACCACCAAGTCTAGGGGTTAATGGTGATTTTAAAATCAATTTCCCTTCGACTTACTTTTGTTCCTTGTGATAAAAATTATTTACGGAACAAGAGCAGAGCAAACTGAGTGGAAGGAGAGTGATTGGAGGAAGTCCAGCACAGAAGGGATGCAGCAGAGCAAGAGCATGCAGTGGCTGCAACACACATATCTGTCAACAACTTAAATCACCAGCACGCTGCTGTGGGGAGCTTGCAGGCAGGGAGAGCTTTCCTGGTGCTATTAGACTCATAGCAAATCCAAGGGCCCAAAATTATCTGATGCTACACCTGAAAACGAGGATAAAAAACATAGATCAGAATTCCCATTTTCACTGAATCAGTAATCACCAATTTCCTTTCAAAGAAAGTTCCTGAAATTAAATGAAGTGCCTTTAAGGCAAGAAGAGCAAAGAAAGCTGTTAGAGAGCATGAACTGGAGGAAGAAAATGGGACTCATTGAAATAAGAGCTTGATCCTGCAGAGGTTATTAAAACCAGTCTAGCCAATCTAAAACAATCTAACCTTTAACTCTAAATCACTCTAAATCTGCTGTATGTGGGGTGGAAATGAATGAGAATTTAGTTACACCCCAAACTGGATGAGCACAATGTCTGTGCATAAAGCGATGTGAGCCTGAGAGCAGTGACTGGGTGACTAATGGAAACGAGCATGAGAAACAGTGTCATCTGGGGAAACGAGCCCACGCAGGGTTACCCCTTGCAGAGCCAGCAGCAACTCCATCTGCATGCTGTTTATGCTAGTGGCATGATCCAGCCCTTGGCCTCTAGTAATGCTTTCAGATGCTTTGGAAAGCATTCCAAACACTTGGAAGGTTGGGTCTCAGGGGATGAATTTCTAAATTCAATATGCAAGAAGCAGTTTTGGAAGGCAGGTGATCCAGCAGCACTGCAGACACTCTCACTTCATGAATCTTGACAATTTACGACATTGATCTGCATTAAAATCAAATGAGAAAGCTTGAAATAGCCCCATAATTATGCTGCAGAGAAGCCTTAGACGACCTTCCATTAACACCTGCTCTGCACTAAATGCTGAGCATCAATTCACACCAAGATGAAAACTGGGCTTGTAGCTAGGTGTGACAGAATGTTCAGCACCCCAGGGCTACCCTGACTGCACACCAATATATATCCTAGTGAAGGTACCCTGAGTAATGGAGAAAGCTCAACAAGGTCTGCTACAGAGGGCTTTGGGTGGACATCGGGAGCAAAGACCCTAAAGTGCATAGCTGAGCTGTGGCTTTACACATGACTTTCTCTCACTAAAGTAAAGACTTCTGAAACTATCATAACCTACTTGGGGGCTAATCTGCCTGTCCAAACTCCAGCTGCAGAGCAAACTTGTCCAGCTGAAATGCCATTGGAAATATTAATGCTTAGCAAATGCATTTAAGTCCTGGGAAGGCAGGAGCTAAGTCAGTTCAGATAAATAAGGGGAAGTCTACTTCTAAGTCATATTTGTACAGTTACATTTCAAGTATGCTTGCCAATAATATGTACTGTAGAGTGGCTTCAACAAGTAGAAAAGATAAATTGCAATATATTTGCACCTGATAGTTTCACTAGGAGCACTATGTAGAGGTGCCTTCTCTTCTCCGTAGTTCCTTTCTCTCACAGATACACAAGTTTCCTCCCTCTGCTTGCCTTCTCACCCTTCCCAGGTCCATGGGCTTTTCCAGTTCCATAGCACTGGGCCCAAGCAAGCTTTGTGCCTAGAGCTCTGGGATTCCTCAAGGAGAGTGGAACATGTAGGAAAACAAAGCAATGGAAACCCCCACTGCATGGCTCATAAGATCTCTTATCCATGGCCAATACACAATTACAGTTCATAACAGAAAACAGCCCCTCCAGACACCTGCCAAAAGCTTTTAGAGACCAGTATGATAATAAGAGATGCTCCCTTCTTGGTCTCTGTTTCTGCCCTGTCAGATTTACTGGATAACCTTTTCTGCAAAGTGATTCTCTCAGTCCCAACGGTAAGAAATATTTAGAGGCTGATGCTGCATGTGATAAACAGCACAACCCTTGGCAGCAGTAAACCAGACCCTTCTCCTCAGCTGTGACCACAGCTTCTCCTTGTTAAGCTCTTTATGTCATTAAGTGGCCCCACTGGGAACAGCAGAAAGCACAACTGGGAACATTAATGAAGATCTACAGCATTACAAGAAAAAGCTCTATGAATCAATGCCTCGTGCCTTATTCCCATGGCTGTGACCTGTCCCCATTAGTAACAGGAGAGGGTCTGAAACGGGAGAGACCTCCCCTTCTCCCTAGAGAGGTCTGTACTGCTCAGCACTGATAGATGCTTGCAGGCAACAGAGGTGACTCTGGCTGACTTGTTGCCCTCATGCATCCCTTATGTCAGTCCGAACACCCAAATGGTGCAGACTCCAGCAGCTGGGACCAGCGCTGGCTCTGTCACACATCTCTTCTGTCAGCTGGCAGCAGTTATGTTCACTGCAAAAACAAACACGCACCTTCTCTTGTGACAAAAACATGCACAAGGGCTCAAAAGTGCAGCCAGCAGAAAATACGAGGCAGAGAGGGAGGATTAGGAGATTTTTAGGCTGCTTTAGGAAAACCCCAAAAGCATGCATAAAACAGCAGCATGCTCAGCTGAGAAGCAGCTCTTACATCCTGAAAGGAAGATCTGAGGCGCATGTTCAAAGTGTACCATAGGAATCCAGGTGCATGGCCAGGGGATTATGAAAGGGCTTTACACCTGCCCGCATTCACTCCAGCTGGTTCATACTCTGATCAAATAGCTCAATCAGCAGGAGGGATTGGGTGATGGAAGGGGTCAGGGGGATGAAGCTTTGTGACTGTTGCAAAGTGATTAAGACAGACCCACATCAGACACAGCCACGAGCAGTTGTACTCTGTGAACAACACCAGCATCTCTTGTCCAGGTCCTCTGTCCTGCTGCACAGCCCTGGGGAATGAGAAGTGCTTGAGAGATTCCTACACCCATAAGGACCGTCTGTGGGAACAGATGTATGCTTTTCTGCATCGGGTCATACCACAGGAACATATGGGTTTCTATCTGCAGGAATGAAGAATGGTGAAAAACTTGGAAACTTGATCACATTTTGCTGATATTTCCTGTACATCCTTGGCAAATAAACCAGCAACCCTCAGTTGGTCAATTATATTAAATTCCTTACTTAAGGTCATTCAGCCATAGGATAGGGAGATGCGTGCCTGTACCTATCCATGGCAAAAAAGCAGCTCCAAGGCTGCCTGCAAGGAATTATTCTGCAACAGAGACCCTGGTTTCCCTTGCCGCCCTTAGTATCTAGTATCATATCTTTCGTCCAGAGTAGTGGCAAGTACTATATAAAATTAAATGATTTTGCATTTCTTTGCAAGGGATTTTCTTGCAGAGGCAGGAGTCTCCTCTTCAGCAATGGGAATATGAAAGCTCAATGTTCAAGCAGGATAGCATTGAGGGCACACAGCACTAATAAGGCTTATACTGATCAAAGGATCTCTGGACCTTTAGAGATTTCTGGGAGGCTCGGCAGGAATTTTTACAGCACACTCATCACAGGTCCAGGATACTGATAATGATGCTCACACTGGTACCAATCAATCCCATCCACCTTTCCCTGAGACACTACTTTCTCACAAAAAGGATTACCAACACCAGTTGTCTGTGGAAAGGAAGAAACAGAAGTCATGGATTTGTCTGAGCTCCCTGTGAGTACGTCAGGAAGTCACAGCCTTCCCTTCGTAGGCCTGCTTTGCTCCTCATAAAAAAAAAGGGACTTGAGTTTTGTGGCTTCCTTGTGAGCCTGCTTACCCCTCCCACTAAGGTAGCAATTTATCTGTGAAAAGACTTCAACACTTCTCTCTTTTGCCTTTCTTTAGGCACAAACCACAGCTCTTGCTCTTTCCAAACCCTTCTCCACCTCACCAGCCCACTGATGCCTCTTCTTCCTCCAGGTTTCTCCTCTTGGCCCTCATGGGTGACCAGCACCACAGAGGCAGTCCTGATACGAGCAGGATATGTTCCTGACCCAGTGTTACTGACACAGTGGCCGTGCAAGACATTCCTTGCAAGACAGCTTTCCCCAGGTCACCTCTTGGTGACTTGCATGGCCAGTATCAAGGAGCTGCAGCAAGGGACTGTCTGGTATCTCACAAACGTTTATCCAAGTGACTGTGATGGGCTCATTCAGATCTTGCCATCAGGCAATTTAACCTCAGGGATTTAAAACTTTAGAAAATGTCAGCCAGACAGTAACTTGTCCTCAGATTGGAAAATCCCAAAACAGGACAGTGCAAAGCAACTCCCTTTGGCAGACAGCAGCCCCCAGTCCAAGAGGGCCACAAATCTCCCTAGAAAGAGAGGGCATATAAAGAATTTAATCTGTTTTGGCCTCTTTTCTGGAAAGCACAATGAAAGAGCACGTTAGCAACAGCTCATACCAAAATCTGCCTTTCACAGCACTACAGTGACCAGTGGCATTAGCAGTGGTTGCCGTGCCTCTTCATAAACACCTTGAGAGCAAAGTGCAATGCCAGGTCCCAGAGCCCAGTTCCAGCTCATGCTGCCTCATTATCTTCTCAGCCTTGTTTAGTCTTTGTCTCTAATGTAGATGGTAAACTCTCAGGGGCAGTGACCATGACTCAGTTCACTTAGTGCCAGACAACTGCTGGAGCTCGGTTAATGATGAGACAACTCCCATGGGCCCATTGCTTAAGTGGGAGTTTTGGCTAAGTGAAGACTTCTGGGATTTGCCCAATAATAAGTCAGTAATTCAGGATGCACTTAAAGACACATTCAATGCGCCTTTGCAGCAACATCCTTGGGAAGTGAGCATTTGTACTCCAGACCACAACTGCGAGGAAGTCTAATATTAATTAGGAAGCAAACTCAAGGGCCCTGAATAAGCCCTTATAACAAAAGATCTTTTATTGAATAACTGTAGAGCAGTGCAATGCCAAAGTTTTCATGCCAAAGTGACAATAAACGAACTGCAATTAATGCCTTTAGGGCCAGTCTGTAAATTCAATCTTAGCTTAAACAAAACAAGGAGCTTCTAAAAGCATCTTTTAAAAACAGTAAGAGGAAAAAAGAATGAATATAAACCTAAATAAAATACACAGGTTGATTCAACCTGTTTCAGCTGATAAACGGCATGGTACTTGTTCTGTGCCAAAGTGACACTTGACCTCTATATATCTTCTTAATGAAGTCAGCAGAGAAAGACACCCCGTGAGCCTTTGTAACACTGCAAGCAAGTTGCAAGCTGGGCTTCACTAATGGGAGCTGTCACTTGGTTTTTTCCAGGTCACAAACTAAGAACAGCAATTAAATCAAATTGGAGGCTGTACAGATTGGAGCAAGCCTCAATAGACCAGGTACCTAAATCATTAAAGACATAGTTCTTTTCCATGATAAATTGTTGAGGAGAGTGAAACATGCTGCTGGTCATTAATCTAGGCTAATCAGCTTGAAAGCTAGGTTGTTTTATTTAGTAATTAACTGGTTATTTGAAAAAAATGATACATGGCCTATAGAGCTGCCATCCAGCAGATAATAATGTAGAGCAGTGGGGAATCTCTTGAGGGCAATTCATGCCTTTTCAATTATAGCCATTGGCAAACTCTGAGAAATGGCTCTAGGTTTGTATTGACACGTAGGAAAGAAACACACTCCAAGCAGCATAGCAGGCATCTTGTGCGTGCTGGTAATTGCTCTGGCCTGCCCCTTACACAGACTGTGCTAAAGCAAACCAAACATTTTGGTGGAGTCCTTCTTCCCATCCCTTCAATTTAGAGTTAGTGTTTGTCAGACCCTTCTGCTGGAATTGGGGGAAAAGAGCTGCTGTGTGTCGATGGCCAGCTCTGCAATAAAGGGGGTCCCAGACCACTCTTTTACAGGTAAAGGCTGCATGTCCTCACACCAATGCACAGTAACCAGTCTGGACTTCTGCAGAAGAGCTCCACAGGGTCCCCGACTGGCTGAGACCAAACACAATTTAAGCAAAGAAGCTGAAGCCTAATGCCTGGGAAACCTGCTGAGAAGGAACACCAGTTGATCAGTTCTTGCTGTCCAACCTGGTTGTTGATGGACAAAATACACAGGATTTTCTCTCTGTCTTTGTGCTGCACTGAGAAAGTATCTTTGCAAGAACATGCTGTAGGGACAGTGTGGTTCCCCTGAGAGGAACCAGCCAGTCCCACCTGCCAGGTCAGTGGAAGGTCAGTGTCTCCCAGACCCAGCCACAGCTCCGACGGCACACTCAGCCCTTCCAATCATTTTGCACAGGGGCACCTAACTCGTTGGCTTTAGCCATGGATGTATAAACAGTTTTCATTTGGTGACAGAGACAGGTCTTTTAGCATTTCCAATAATTGCTTCCAGGTGTCCACAAAAAGTCACTCAAATCTAGGGATCACGTAAGCAAACCACATGTCCCCAAAATGTTTTTTGTCCTTTGTTAAGTACCAAGGACAGGAGAGTGGTTAAAATTCTGTGAGTAAAAAGCCTCTGGACATGGAAAAAAAATCTCCATTAAGTTATATTGAATACATAGAGAACAGCCCTGGCTCAAAAAGTTCCTAACCACGAGTTGCTGGCAGACCACACTGGAGTATCATGCACACTTGTCCTGTTTTTCACTGTACCCTAGGCATGTGCTGCTGGCAAAAGTTGGAGACGTGATACTGAGCTACCCAGACCAGTGGTCTGGTGCAGCACGACTACTCTTTTTTTAGGTATGTCCTCTCCTCTAAGATTCAGGGGAGAAGAAACATATGGCTGACAGAGCAGCAATAAGGATCCAGGCTGGAGGGAAGGGCAGTACCCTGAGTAGGTGGGTAAGCACTGTGCAGATGGACGGGCTTGTTGCTCAGTCACTGTATCTAACCAACTGTACTTCAAAAAATATTTCCTGTTTTGAGAGCTTTTGATGAAGATTTTGGAGGCAGGAGGAGAAAAGAAAGAGCCTACTCAATGGGGCAGGAAGCAGCATCCACCCTACAGAAACAGCATCCACCATATACACAAAGCTTGCAAACACAGGCCATGCAGGGTTATTAAACCTGGTTGTGGGGGTCAGGAGAGCCCCTGAGCCAGTAACATCCCACAAAGTAAGCAAAGCAAGTTCCAACCAGCTTAAAAAAGCACCCGCTAATGAAAAAACTTTACCAGGAAAGCAGATCACATCAAGGCCACACAGAAGCCTCAGATCCTTTAAGCTGCACTTTGAAGACCAGTGGTGACAGACTGACAGATAAAGGCAAGGTCACAGGCCATCGAGACCCCCTCCAACACACCGTGCAGCTGAGTTGGAAAAAAGAAGAAAAATCATTGTTGCTATTTGACTAAACATTATAAACTAAAATAGATGAATATCTCTGATTAGGAGAATTCCAAGGGCTTACAATCCTTGCCACTTGGGGTCCAATTTTTCTCTCTTTTATTATGAGCATTAGGTTTTGGACAATACCATGGCTACAGAGGGCATATGTTAAGTTAGTCTAAGCCGGCACCACGCGAACCTTTGCACTCTGTAGGTTACTTTGCCGAATATTTCTGTCTCCAAATGAGCTGTAAAGGTTGTAGTTTTTCTGGCAGCAGCCAGCACAGCTCCCATTAACACATGTTTCACGAGTATAATTTTCAACAGTATTAATAATTGTCCTCATAAAAGCCCATGAGAGGAACTTAATGGACTAGACTGTTTTATTTCCATGAAATTCCTGCTCTTTTAAAAGCTCTCCATGCCTGGATTTGACATTTTCTACTTTCAGACATCGAGCAACTGTTTCCAGGCATAAACTTTGCAACTTCAAGTGTTCTAATGCCAAATGAAAAGCGAAGTGATTTCAAGTTCTGCCAGACCCTGCAAGCTGTGTTGAAGAAGTCCAAGATGAAAGGGGTGCACCTGCCAGACACCCTCAGATGACCAGTGTGTGCGACTTCAGGGAATCAATAGCTCTAAGCAAGGATTTTTTGACTGCACCAAAGACCTCATCAGCCTTTGGGAATGCTCACTGCAAGGCCTATCCCACAAGGGATGGCAACCAGCTGGATATGGCCACAGAGATGTAAAACCATGATCCATTTTCAGGCCAGGACCTTGGGCCAGGAGTCAGGTAGTAAAGGAGCAGCATCCAGGATTGCTGAGCTGATTTGTTTGGCTCATTCAGCCACTCTCAGTTTCCATCAGCAAAGCAGGGCACCATCTCTGCAGGCACCGAACACTCTGCGCATTGAAATGCAGCAGCACAAAGTATCCTGCCTGCAGCTCCGAGAGGCTGCTTAGAAACTCAGATGTGATACCTGTGCTTAGGGTAGCAGGGAACAGAATGACTACCATCTAAGTTCAGCATCCAGTCATAATTAAAACAAAACAAATACAATGCAAGACAACACCTAATTCAGCAGATAAAAGGCAGAATGAGATCTCAGAGCTGGAAACTACAGCACAAACTTAGTCAAAGTAAGGTGGTAATGTTTATCAGTGACTGTAAGAAACTTAGAAAACTTACTTGGTGACAAGATCCACTACAGAGGATTGTTACATCAGGCCTTGATATTTCTTTATTGCAAGTCTCTTTTAGCCCGGGAGAACTTAGAAGTTTGGTGCAGCTGATCACGGGGACCCATTCTGGTCTTACCACCTAGAAATATCAAGCAGTAGGAATTGAAACACTTGTAACAAAGTGCTTACAAGCAGGTAATGGATTTTATTTTCTCGGTGATGTCTGTAAATTCCCCAAGACAATTTGTTACAAGAAAATAAGGATGAAATCTCAGATGTAGAGATACTTCTCTTTATGCAATATTTATCTTGCACTGGAAAATGGCCTTGTAAAAACAAAGAAATCAAACAAGAAAAAACACAAAATCTGGGCCTGGCTCAAATATTCCATGCCAAGGATTGCAGAATTCCTTTGATTTCCAGTGTCAGAGGAAACAAATAGCAAGAAAAGTTTCATTTAAGTCAGAGGACCCCCACCCAAGCAGTATCAAGCAACCTTGGAAATCCACGATTAATGTTGATAGAAAGATACCAGATTGGTGTGCCTTACACCTCAGAATCTCTCTCCTTTTGACCAGGTAAACACCTCACCTTGGTGTATCTTAGACCTAACAGGTCTGTTTTCAGCTTATTATAAATGAAATCAATGTGTGTTATCTTGAAAATGTTTACTTGAAAAGTTATACTGCCATCTGGTTAACCCTGTTGTCTTCATTATCACATAAAGCCCTTGGTTTTGCATGTGGATCGTTGACTGGGACAGTCTTTTCTGAGTTAATTTTGCCCTTGTTTCTCATTAGACTAATTGCAAGCAAACTTCACAGCACTGTCCCCGTGTTGGTTGAGCAAAACATAACTAACAGGAATGACATTCTGGGCGTCCTGAAGACTGGAATACTGGCAAAATTACTGAAAAGGAAATACACAAACGCTTGGGAATTTATGCCATAGTTCTCCCAAAATGTTTTTGACTTAGACTTTGCACACCCCATCAGTCCTCTATTTTCTAACATGATGTGATTTCAAGGGGATCCTTTTGTCTCTTGACTGTAAATTAAGCCTTATATACAGGAAAGATATTTCCAGAAGGGCCTGGAAACAGGGGATTTCAGACAGCATATTTCAACCATGAGGCATTTCCAGAGAAAAGGATATACGAAAGCACTCGTTTTAGAATTCTAACAAGCAAAAAAGCCACCCTTGTATTTCTCGTCAGCCACGTGGGTTTGCACAATTAAAACACAATAGTTTCTTCCAGGGCTTTGTTGGGTCCGGAATAGCCCTATGTGAGTGTGCAGTGTGGCATACCATGCCCATTCTCTTCTCTCTGCAGGTCTGTCTGCCCAAGGCAGCTCCTCTGCTCCGTGCAAACCTGTTTCTCCCTGGCTGTTGGAAAGGAGCTGTGGTTTTACTTTGCTGAGTTTGAGCAGTGTTTCTGATAATGTCTAGGATCAGGTGTTGGTAAACTCCAGGAAATATTTAGTCCAGATCACGCTTGAAGCCTTTGTTTGGTGAGTCTTTTCTTAAAGCAGAAAACAATTTTCACATTAGCATTTATTCTAAAATTATCAGGTCCAATTAACCTGACAAATTCTGGGAAAACTATACATTTTGGAGGTCCATGAATTAACATTTTTGATAGAGAAAAGGTATTATTTGGGGATTTCTAGGTCTTATTGAGGGATTCTTTTCTTCCTAAAATTAATTGTGCAGGTAAAAACTGGTGCAGCCAACAGTTTCAAGCTGAATGCTTACGATACACTCTGAATATGGCTTAATGCCCATTCCCACTTTATCTGAGGTGGAGTTGATGTAGGCTACTCAATGACTGCTTGGTTCTTCTCCATTATAAATTTCTGATTATCAGTGGCTGAAAGAATAATGACCAACATATAACTGTTTGTGATAAAATTTCTTCTGCTTGTTGACTTCCAGATGATTTCTTTGTTGCTGTTGAATACAGAATGAAAATGCTGAAAACCTGTGGAGCTTCTTTACTTGGGAACTGCACTTCGGATTTATTAGAAGTCTAGTTCTCAAATATTTTCTTGAATAAAAAGTGGCCTTTTTACGGTTAAGATACAGTTTTGGATTATTTTGAAGAATGCATTTGAAGACAACAGTTTCTAAAGGACCAGAGCTAATGAACTGACACTAGTTCACACAGGTACTCCCAGGCTGTCACTTACAAATAGGCAGTTTCCAAGGTGTCCACACACCAAACCCTTAAATAGCAATATAAAATGCTCTTGATTTGTTCTTTGTTTAATACAGAACCCAGCTGTCCACCTGTACAGGAATGGCATTTTGTTACCATGCAGTAAGTACTACTCCAAAGCCTTAGCAGGGTGGAGGGCTGCTGCCTGTGGTGTTTGGCCTGGTGAGCTCCTGCTGGAAGGGAAGCTGGAAGATGCTGCCTCACACAGAGCCCAACTTGTTCATCAGGAGGATGTCATTCCCATGCACATAGAAAATCACTACTGTCTTTACTGAAGCACCAGGCTGTCCTTTCTCTCTCTGATTCCTTCACCTGAATAGCCTGCAGTCTCTGGCTGAGTCTTTCTGGAAACTGCTTCCTTCAGCAGGGAAGCCAGGATCTGTAACGTAGTTGCAAGTCCCTTTCCTAGCACAGAGGGCATATGGATGTTTGTCATCTAAAAGCAAAAATCACATGAGCTGAGTTTATTGTATAAAAATGAACTTTCAACATGTGAAAAACCAGGACACTAGAACTGGGTAGCAGTTGGGCAATCAGCTTCTGCTGTACACAGCTTTGGCTGGCTCAGCCAGAGCAGGAGCCACTTCTGCCATCCACATTTGCAAGTGGACATAAAAATACTGTAACTTCATGGAATAGACAGGCTCATCTCTGACAGGGCTGATGGTTGCTAACTTTCTTTGTCCACTTCACAGTTATGGCTGCAAAACAAAAAAAGAGAAATGTTTGTTTTTGCAAAAGTAAGAAACAGGTCTGACTTCTCCCTCCCAGTTGGGATTTCAGTCAAGGCCAGCACAGTGAAAGCCTTGTTCTCCCCTGGAAGTTCAAGACAGTTTTGTTTAGGGGAAAATAGAGGCTTCACCAGCTGCTTTTTGGTAAAAAGAACCTTATAGACAATAGGTGAATCATCCCCAAAAGCAGTCACTTGACATCAGTCACAAAAGCTTTCAGTGTCGTGATCAGCGAGCCCCTCTGAACTAATATAGGAAGAATTATGATGGCATTTTCCTGAAGCGTGCAGCTTTGCCTCTCCCTTTTTGCTGGGAACACAATTACAATCCCATCTCCCAGTCTCTTCATCTCTGAGTTACCCAAGACAAGTCTGCAACATGGCAAAATGGGAACAGTAGATCACAGGACTTGTCCCATCTCAGCACCTGGCAGTGAAATCCACGCTGGCCTCTTTCTGTGACCTTAGACTTCTTTTTAGCATGTGACTGCACTAACCTCAAAGGCAAAGCTGCTGTTTTTTTCTGAGACACAAAGGAAAAGGCGGAAGCACCAGTAGTTCAACCCGAAAAGGCGACAACAGCATGTGTTGTACCTATTTGTGTGTCCATCAAGGATATAAAAAGCTGTGGATTAATTTTTAATATTTCTGTGGAGGGGACCAATCCTGCAAGCTGATGGGCACCAGTCTAGAGCAACAGGGTCCAGCTATCTGCAAATGCTCTCTTTCATGCAGATTCACCTCTGATCAGTGTTTGGGATAGTGTTTCATATATAATATTGTAACTGCAGATGTGCAGCTAGACACTTTTCAAACAGATTCACTGTGATTTAAGTTCTTTACCATTATAGCTTGCAAATTGTCCTAAATAAAGATTCCAAGCACTTCATATGCAAAAAAAATCTGTAGGTAAAAGTGAAGATGTGAAGAAAAGCAAGGGCAGATCTGCTTTAATCTTCATCCTTGACCTAAATACTAAATAAATAACAAAGCTGTAGTAAACAAAGACCAAAGGTAGCAGGGAACAAAATCACTGTGAATGACACTCATTCTTCTGGGGCATGTCCGCACTGAATTGCACACAACTGAATCACTCCAGTCAGATCCAGAGGGATGACTCACATTAGCAAACAAGTGAGCCAGAGATGCTAGCAAAGCAGAGGAGATTGAAGCTATGGATGCTGGAACACAAACGACCCTGGAGCTTCACAGTAGTCATGGGGAGGTTTAGTTTTGGAGAGGACAACGAAGAGGCAAATGGCAGTGCTCTGCTCAGGTAACAGGATGCATGTGATGGAATTTTTTCAGCAGCGTTTTGGCTCATTACTGTTTTGTCTTTTCCAACATCGTGTCATGGAAGAGAAAGAACTGACAGTGGACTTGCAATATAACATTTCCTTTCCAGTGGCACCAGTGTTAACTGTACCAATCCACAGTGATTTTTTTCTGTCAGGTATTATTCTTCACTTTCAGACTCTTGAAGCCTAGTCTGGGCTCCTCAATATAGACCTGCAACAAAATAAAGGAGGGTGGTACAGATAGTTTTCAAAAAGAGAAAAGAGCTCCTTCAACAGCAGCCCTCCAGTGTTTTCAGGAAGAGAATGGCTTGTTTCAATATCAGTTTGAAGTAACCATGGCAGAGACAGATGTTTGGTTTCAGAGAGCAGGCAGTAAGTTTATATTGTCAGAGCAAACACTTGGGACTCCAGAACACAACATCCCTTGTTGTTTACCAAGTGTGTTATGCCAGAATCGGACATGAAGATGCACTTCATGGTAACAAAAGAGGACAATGCCTTTATCCTGCAACTGTCAACAGTGTTACAGTGCTGAAGACTTTAGTTCAATATTTGCCAAGCAGTAAAATGAGCAATGCCTGTCAGTTTGTTGACCTAGATGCATCAGTTACTAGAAAAACTATATTCAGCAGACAGCAGTTCAGTTTCAATTGTTGGGGACCAAATTCCAGCCACAGAACTAAGTGCTATTAATTTCCATTTAGATTAACAAGAAAACTGTTGGGAGTCTTGTTCTGATTCTGTCACCGGGATACAACAAACAAGCATCCTTATGCTGAGACACTTTGAAACAAAAGTGTATCAACAGTTTTGTCAGAGCCAGGCACTACAACCTGCTACTCACTGGTCTGTAACAGGGTCCTGCATCAATCACATACTGACACTGCTTCCAAGTGCACGGCCTGTACACACTGGGCATTTACTGACTAGCAAGCACACCAAAACTGGCATGACAAATACCCAGTATATTAAAGGCAGAGGCCCACCAGTTGGCTTCAACCCATGCTTTTCTAAGACAATGCACATATGTCACAGAGATTCCTCTCCAGCTTATCTAAGCTCTCAGAAAGGCTTTTCATTAAGTTCTAAAAGAGGCCTTGGATGCTAAGATACCATTCTGCTTTCTTAAGTAATGTCACAAGACTTCTGGTTTGGCCACACAGTTGCTTTTTAGAAATGAAAAGGAGATTCCGTGCTTCTGCTTGGGACAAGTGGCAAAATCACTGCAATCTTTTTTATAAAGAATGGAGGGGGAAAAAAGAGGATCAGGAACTGAGTTCACTCACTCTGGGAACCCAGCCTTTATGTACTGTTTACCAAAAGGATGAGCTGGGGAAAGGGGTGGGGGGCAAATGTGTGCATTAGGTCTCACCTGCTGATTCTCAGGAGTCATGAATATTCTCATAATCCCCAAATCTTGGCCCAACAGGCTGCAGGCCTTTTCATCACAGAGCTTGATTTCATTGAGGATCTGGGAGTTGCTCTAAGCTTCAGCAAGTGGTATAATATTCCCTTGTCTCCACATGAAAACAGCCTTTTGCCATGAACCACTCTCCGATGTTTCTTCTCTGTTACTCATCTAGTAATGGCATTTGTCTTTCACACTAGATTAGATAAATTCTGTTTTGGGCTATGCAGAGATCAGTCAGCAAGTCACAATTTCTGAGGCAGTCAACATGTTTTTTTTTCTTGCATAGATATACATCCATAATATATATGATGAGATACTGGTATATTTATCAAACGTGATACACGCTTGTAGATAAACCCAAGACAGCAGAAACAAAACTGAAAAGAGACATGAGCAGTAGTGGCAATTTTACCATACATTTCAAGCCAGATTATTTTAAGTATCTGATCTGACCTTCAGCACCTCACAGGCCTGAGAATGTCACCTGGTACGGGTATAATTTGCATGCCCATGGGGCAGAGGAGGACAGAGAAGAAGGTTGTGCTGGCAGGGAAAGCAAACAGGGTATGCAAAAACATGCAACAAAGCAGTGTGCAGAAATAAACCTTCACCAGCTAACCTATGGCTGGCTGTACTTCCATAAGCTTTGTGGAATTCGCATCTTCATTCGCAATGGAAAATTGCCTTTTTTTCTGAAAAGGGAAGCATTATCTCCTCCATCTGAAGGGATGGACTATGTAAAAACTGACAGGAGGGAAAAAGGACTTTTTAAAAGGGAAGCTCTTATTTTCCTTATAGCAATAGTATCCAGCATTAATGAGTCATTTAATAGCTTTAAAAAATGCTTTCTTGGAAAAAGATCTAATTGATCAGACCTTCCAGAGAAAAGTCCAGATAAAAACTTATCTTCTGACCACTGGTGAGAGCAGAGGTACTACACAACAAAAACAAAAGAGGTATCATTACCTTCCTGATTATTGGTGGAGGACTGAAAAAATTTGCACTTATTTATATATATCTTTGAAGGGCCTTATACAGCTAATATTTCTGCTGGTCTTGCTTGTGAGACAGTAGGTAAGGCCTCACACAAAGCTATATATCAGCAGTACTGGAATCTTGCAGAAGTATAAACTATTTGAGCAAGAAATCCATGAGGTGGGACATTTAGTCCAT
The DNA here is from genome assembly GCA_013396775.1 of Cephalopterus ornatus. Classification (NCBI taxonomy): domain Eukaryota; kingdom Metazoa; phylum Chordata; class Aves; order Passeriformes; family Cotingidae; genus Cephalopterus; species Cephalopterus ornatus. The sequence goes on from VZRE01015876.1 coordinate 712,924, forward strand.
AATTAGTCCTAAATTACAAAATAGTTTGCACATGTAAACAGCTTTCAGGTTAGGTGGGTTTGATATTATAACTGTTAGATAAACTCATCGTCCACCTGAGATATACAAACATATTTCACAGAGGAATCACAAAAGCATGACCAAAGTTTGCTTTGGGGATCCCTGAATTTGTGGGGATGTGGAAGTTTACTTTTCAAGCTTAATACTACTTATTCCATAACATGTCATTATTAAGTAGTTCTATAAGTGCATGAAGAAAATATGTTAATACCCATAGGCATTGATGTGAGAGATAATATTCCCTTATGTTTGCATATTCAAGGTACAGTCTACAACATAAAATAATTAATATCTACATTTTTTAAGGCAAACAGGGGTATGACCATCTTCCTTCATCCCCTTTACACCTGTGTCTTTCATAGCAACTCCGAGGCCTGATGTTCTTGCAGATTTGCCCCAGTGCCTGCTTTGGCTTGTGGAGGCCTTCAGTAAAGGATCCATGCAACACCAAGTGATGGGCTCAAATGACAAACAGGCCTCTCATTAGGTGTCTACTGGGCTAAGCAGGTGGAGACCACTGAATGGAACTGAACACTTCAGATACTGTAAGTATTGCAAACTTACTATGTACAATTTAAGACTTGGAGAAAGCAGTATTTTTGCTGGGCCAGGAGCTGAACTTTGATGATTCTTAAGGATGCCTTCCAACTCAGGATATTCTATGATTTGAGACCTTAGGAATCCATTCCTTGGGAGATATGAAAGAGCCTCCAAACATCATGGCATTGACAGTGCAGAGGGCAAATTTATGACTGTGCAGGATAGCTAGAGTGGTATTTCCACCTCACATTTTGCTACCAGTCACATTCCTCTAGCCTTTCTTCTACAAAAGTATCTTCAAGGATGTAGAGCTCAGGCAACTCTGGTGTGAAATGTCTTGTTGCTCTTGAGATTCAGTCCTGTCATGCAGGAAATCATTGCCTTTCTTATCATCCTTATCAATCCCTAAACAAACAAACATGACTCTCTTCAAGCAGTGCTGTGCCAATTTCAGAGATTGGTCAGAAACACTCCTTTGTAACCCACTGTTGTTTAGTGTATGCTGTACTCAGCTCTTGCCTCAGCTTCAACTTCTCCCCAGCTAAAACACGTAACACTGTGCTGTTCAAAGGTCTGTCTTTGTTTGCTTCTTGTCTGCTGTTAAGACAGATGTTTCAAGGCATGACAGAGGATATAAACACGTGCACACTGAGGGGAAAAAAACCAGGTGTCCAGGTGTTTAAGCAATGACAAATATGAAAGAATTCCAATTCACTGCTTTCTCCTTTAATCTGGCAATTCCAAGGGACCAAGCGTGTCACGACTTGTACCCAGAACACTTTCTGCTCGGGTGAGCTCAGACAAGGTCTGCATTAACTCCCCAACCTGCAAGAAAATTATTTGAAACAAAAGGTTCAGATATGTCCTTTTCCCTCCAACAAGCCTGGAAACAAATGGTACAGGAACAAGGTCAGAAAGGAATCATCCGCCTACCATACCACTGAATTCATTTACCTACCTCAGAGCCCATTCAAGGAAAGGGGTGGGATGGGGAACAAGGGATGATATAAAGCAGAATGAAGCTCTGGGGTCGCTCGCTACATTACAAGATTTGACAGGCCTTTGCCAGCCTTCAGCTTCTTTGTGTCTTTCACATAATAGAGAAACACAAACTGAGCAGCCTGTGATCTGGGGGTTGCACTATTAGATGGAGCAAACCCTTTGCAAATGCTAATAGTATTGTAGCATCCTGTCAGGCAGCAACACAAAAAAGGATGTTGATTTTCACATGAACCAGAACAGATGCATTGTGAGGAAGGGTGCAATGAATGTTCCATCTCTAAACATCAAAAGCTACAGGCAATTGGCTTGTGGACATGAGGCAAAATACTGCTTCAAATGTTCCTAAATATAGGGGGCATACTGTTACCTTAATAGTTATTTCATGAGATTGGCAAAAAGAAGGCAGTTGCTTGTAACGGAAGTGAAAATGGTCTCCAGTTATGATTTCTATATTAAAATAATATCTAGATCTAAAAGGGCTTTTGTTGTGCAATCTACTATTTTCCAACAGTCTGGAAGAGATGGTCCTTTATGAAACATGAAGCAGATTCAGTCAAAGGTAGAGTTTATGTCATTTCCAGATGGTAAGGTTGATATTAAGAGTGCAAGCATGCTTGTCCTTTGCAGTTCTAAGGATGTGGCAGCTGTCAGTCCTGTTCAGTGGTGCTCACCCAGCTCTTTCCTGAAAAGGTCTCTAAAATGTTAAAGAGGATATAAATTTAAGCTATTTCTGTTCTAAAACTTATTATAAAATACCCTTTTAATTCAAACTTCACATCTTTCTCTATATTAGTAATGGTATAAGGCAAGGTGTTAATAAATGCACCGCTCTGACTAACCTTCAGAAAGTTTGTTGTTGTCCTTTGGGTGAAAAACTTGAACAAAGCTACCAAGAATAGTTCAGAAAGACATTTTAAAGTCATAATGCAAAATCACCACTGCTCTGGAAGTCCTTCTGGATCCTACAGCCTCCCAAGAACAGCAAATAAACAGTCTTCTATCAGTGTTCTGCAACACGAAACACACAGGCATTTGCAGCTATGCCCAGTAAACAGCCTTTCACCAGAAATGGCTAGAAATATTTCTGAAATTGGCTCTAAAACAGCACCTAAAGCCAATCCCAAGACACTTCAGAGTCAATTTCAGAAATGTTTCTAGAACAGTTTATGAGGTTGGCTCTAGAAATATTTCACAAGCCACTTCAGAAGAACTTTCAGAACTATTTCCTGAATCACTACTAGTCAAAACTAAAATTATGTCTCTGATTTTTAGCACTTCTTACAGAACAACAGCCTAGATAATTGCATTTTCTGATGTGCTGAAACACTGAGGTGATGGTAGATGCAAGCATGACTTGGGTACACTAAAATATGCATGGGTTTTCCATTCCAGCACCACAGCATAATCACTACAATCTCTGTATCCTTTCAGCTTCTTCTCTTCCTTTCTGTATAGTATTCTATACTGAAAAATTCTTGACAACTACCCCTAATTTGGTGCTGACACAGCACTTCTGAACCAGACATTTTGCTGTCATTAGCAGTGTACTTGTTCACAATTTAACAAATGAGAAAAAGGTCAAAGTGACTTCTCGATTAGGTGCAACAGCACCATGTTCAAACCCCACATTTTATTATTCCTTCAGTTACATTTTTATTCAATAAATATCTAGTTTCCATGGAATACATCATGCTAAGTCTTAGATGAGCAGCATAGAGAACTCAGAACTAAAACCATAGTAACACACTAGAAGAGATCAACACTGGGCCACTGGATGCAACATTTTGCAATATTTATATTACACAAGTTTTAAACAGTGATCTCTAGGTAAATGCAAAAGTTTTTTCTTTGTTTTGTTTGGTTCTTTTTACAAAGTACAGACTTCTTTCATTTGATATACACTAAGGTGTCTGCCTTCAAAATTGTGCAAACTTACATTTCTGAAGTTATCTTCAGACAATGAGGATGACATGCCACGCCATATTTTTTCCATTTTCCTGTTCTCAAACACTCATTTTCAGGAATTAATTTAAAAAAAAAGAATCGCAAAACATTCAGTTAGATCACCCTGAAATGTTTAACCTTTCAACATCATTTTACGAATAGCTCTATGTTGGCTTTTTGTCCACATGGATGTCCAAATATTTGGGGAACATCTTACCAAACTTTGTATTTCCTCTGAGAGTAAACCAAAACAGTATCTGCTGGAAAACATTCACATTCCTTTCTTTTCATTTCTACACATCAAAATCAATTGCCTTTTCAAAAGGGAAAAATAAATCTAGGTCAGTTTTTCAGTACATTATCAGACAACTCCAAAGCAAACTATTTCAGGACTAACATCTTCTTCCACACAAGTATTCAGAGGTGTATCCAGATCATTTGTGGCAAACTGTGGGCAGAAAAATACAGTGGTGATTAACCACCAGGCACCTATGTTAGAGAGCTTATATCATGCTTAAATTTGCCAGAAGTGACATTTCTATGGCAAGACTGAAAGGCAGTGGAAGAAAGATTCCTTACTAATTTTACTATGCTGAATGATAGACATCAACTTGGTGTGGAAGGACCTTGCGCATAACATTCTCATAGAAGTGATTTTGGTCTTAGAGTAGCTATTAAAAAAAAAAAAATCGAATTAATGACACTTTTCCTTTTTTTTAAGTTAGGTAGTCAGAAAAGTCGGAATTGTACATTCTATCTTTCTACATTTCACATATGCTCGATCAGGTTACTCTGTACCTATGGTAAAGGGAGGAGTTAACAAGGAAATCCGAGTCTGTGCAATGCCAGAAATGAAATGTAATTGGCTGTGATTCAAGAGTAACAACATATATTAGGAAAGAACAGGTAGAAGGAGCAGTTGTTGACATTATTTCCTGAGCCTAAACCTTTTAAGATGTCACTGAATAGCAGTCTGTACTTTCACTTGAAAGCATTACAAGAATTGTTCGGATGACATCTCTCAATAGTTTAGGAGTTTAACAAAATCCACAACTTCCTCTCAAGATCTCAAAACCATGCTTTTAAACCTGTACCACAGTGATCAGCAAATGCTTCAACACAGAGCATAACAAATACAAATGGGATTACTTAGAAGGGGGTTTTAATGTACAAATACTAAAATGTTATGTCAAACTCCCAGGATCATTTGCAGGCAAGAAAATGACAACAGATAAAATCATTTTATGAATCATCTGATCCAGCTCTACCATACACAACAGATACCAAAAATAAAAGCTTTTTTCCCTTTCAGGAAAAAAACACCTTAAATGTACAACTTCAGCAAGCTCCCAAGCTATCTCATTGATACACAAGTCAGATTCTTCTGTGCATGTAGCTTCAAAAATTAAATGGGCAGGTGGATTTTAACTGAACTTCTCAGTCCCATGAGACATTATTTTCTTTCTCCTCCAATGTTTCAGGATGCTCCCCAAAAGACAGGAAAGAGAATGGGACACAAAAGCCATTTCAATTCAGTCTTTGTGCAAGGTATCCTGGAGAAGGCTGCATTCTTGTGTAAAGTTCTGTTGAAGCAGAAAGGCAATTATTTTAAATATGTACAAATACATGACAGCACTTGGGCTTATGGTTTTGAGAACTAATATAGAAGAAATTTGGAAATTACCTGCATGCACATAGTTTTGCTAACAATACACAGTGTCGTTAAGGAAAACAAAAGAACGAAAATGCCTTCATAGAAAGCACTCCCTTAATACAGACAGAAATAATGAACTGAGAGTAATCAAATAGCCTACAGTGTTTCATAATATCTAAATAACTAGCCAGTAATTGTATTTCTCTTAAGTTTCATATCTGCTTGTAGCGTAAAAGCTGAAAGTATAGTTCTGCGGTTTAGAAGCAAGAGGCAGCAGCAGCCAGGCAATGGAATAAAACACATAGGAATTTTCACAGAGTCTGTATGAAAATGTGCATTTAAAAGAGATGGATAATAATTTTATATAGAAGAATGAGATAACTGTAGCAATCTTTTTATGATCTAAATATAATTACCTGCTTGAACAATCTATTTTTCTTGATGGAGGGCTTCTATGAAGGCTTCAAGTTTCTCCTGGATTTCCCGAACTTTTTCTGGAGGAATTAAAAAGATCACCATTTAAATACCTCTTACTATTAAGAACCTTGGGACAGGTACAAAAAGAAAAAAAAACAAAACCCCCCCACAAAAACCAAACCTGCAAACATAAGCAAGAACTAACGCTGTCATCAGTATTACCCTATGTATTTTAATTATGAAGATTTACAACATTTTTCTACATCAGAAAAAAATGAAACACTGTCCCATTTGAAGAACTCTTACAAACATATTTTATGATTAGCATGCTAATTTAATTATTCAAAAATTTACTGAATGAATCCAGTAGTAGAAACATTGTATTGCAAAAAACTGAAATTTCCATCAGATTATGCACAGAAGAACTACTGTACACCTGTTACATGCAGGGAGGTGTTAGCTTTTAAACAGTGCCCACTAACCCCTTTCTTCTTCAACCAAATAGCCTTACTCTCTACACGAAGTGTAACAAACACCACTAATCATTCTAAATAGAGTTGAAGGCTAGTGCTCTTTCACCACAGAGAATTTCAGGGAACCACGTCAGTATTCAAGACATCTCCTCAAAAGGGAATGCACAATGCTAAGAATGTTTAAAACCTGCACTTTATTTCCTTGCATTTCAGTAGTAACCAGATGATGTGGGCAGAATCTCATTTTATATAAAAACTAAAGCTGGGAGTTTATTTCTCTGCAAAAAACACGACTTGACCACAACTACAAATAGTTACTAAGAATGAAAAGACAACATTGATGGGGAAAATTTAAGGGGCTTAGGCATTTTTCCACTCTTTTCTCAATTCCATACAACACTTGTCATCATATAACCTATTTGATTTATTAAATTGCTTATGAAGCAAGATTTAGAACATAGCTGGAATCCAAAGCCTGTGAGATTTCCTGCTTCTCTCTCACCACATCCTCATTTGAAGCTCCTTCTGTGTGTGATTATAGCCATGAAAAACACACACTTCAGAAATATGAAGGAACAGGGGGAGAGCAGTAGGACAGACAAAAATAAGTTAGATGAGCATAAACACAGACAAATATTTTTTTCCAAGCTAAAAATACTATTGGATTAAAGCCGTATGTTCCCTTGTATGAGATACAGGGTTTGAGCTTTTTTAAAAAACTCTTGTTAAAGTTTTCTTCTCTTTAGCAATTCCATATGTTATAAACTTGCTTTGCTAAGCTGAAGTAACAGCAAAACAGAAAGAAAAATAAAACAATCTGCTTTTAATGGGATACATAAGAATGAGAGGGGGAAAAAAGTTATCTCCAAAGAGAACATTTTAATGTAGCTACAGGAACCAAAAGTTTAATCGAACAAAATGACAACCCCACAAACAGACATAAAATGCATTTTAGAGTAATAACAATAACAACTCAGCAAACACCTGCAGTCCTTTTCTAACAGAAATAAAGAATTTTAGTTAGCATTTGAAAATATGGAAAAGAGCCCGAATGAGGATGAAGAAACCTCAAAGTTCTGTCTTTATCTTGTAATTTGTAGGTGATGAAGGCCAAGTCACTGAGACTTTCAACACTTCAGTGTGCTCTTCCCCAGTGGTGCTTATCTACAAACACAGAAGTACAGTGAAGCTCAATCACACTCTAGGCCCTAAATAAAACACCTAAGAACCTTCTTGGATTTCAGCTGATTTTTTTTGAAGTACTTTGATATTAAATGAAGATTACAGTCAGTGTGAGGGCAAAAGCTGTACCTTGGAAGTTAAGAAATAGCAGTAGCTGATTTTTATCAGGTTAAAAAAAAATTCTGATTCAGTTCAGCAGAATCTTTTTGAAAGCTGTCAATGAAAAAAAAGGTAGATCCATGATCACTTCTCCTTACTAAGTGTATTCAAACTGTTTCAAATACTACCTTTTTAAATTAAAAAAAAGAATATGCCTTGTTTGCATCTCAGTATATAAAACTCTCGTGTAATGAAAATGTTATTTCTATGGCATTTATTTAGGCAAACACTTAGCTCACTTCCAATACTGCTGCTCTACAAACGTTTACAAAGTTAGCCTTTGAAATAATGTCATATTATTTTTTACAGAATTAACATATTTGTTCACCACGCCTGGACAGATGGGGCTTTGAGCAACCTGGTCTAGCAGAAAGTGTGTTTGCCCATGGCAGGGGGGTTGGAACGAGATGATATTTATGGTCCCTTCCCACCCAAACCATTCTATAATGATTCTAGTTTTGGAAATTACTAATCCTGAACCTTGGTCTCCAAAATGAACAGCAGGTGCCAGTGGCAAAACCTGAGATTAGATCTCACAACTCAGAAGATGTCTTCATGTTGTGCTTTCAGTAGCTCTCTGTGATGCTTTTTTTCCCCCAATTGCTACATACTTTCCCAAGTGTGTTCTTTGTATTGATTAAGCCATTAGATGCAGTGAAAGCAGGCAGATTTAGCAGTATTAAATGCAAATATTTTCCTTCCTCAACCTCTTGTTAATGAAATATTCCAGTCCTGAAAATTAATAGCATCAGCAAAAACCTGTAATTATTATTTCACCCTTAAAAAAAGGTTTGTGCCAACAAATCTATTTTAATTTTCTGATTATGGCATATTAAAATAACAGGATAGCAAATACATATTCTACCAGAATATACTGAATCAGCTGTGTTTGCTCAGAGAACAGACATACTAAAATTGACTTCACATTATGAGCACTTTATTAGTTTTTATACTTGGATTGAATTGAAATGATTACTTAACTGTAATAATTACGAAGTCTTGAGGTAATTTAATACTTTGAAATAACATGCTGGCTATTCTTAAAAAGAACAGTTACAATGACTGCCAAATAGCTGCAATTATTCATCCTATGCCCTGTATTTTTAGCTGTAGTAAAGCCCTTTGCAGCAGCAGACCCCAGCCAACCTATTACACTTCCCCACACATCCATTCTGCCCCACAGAGCAGCAGTCTGATGAATTGGTTTACTTTTTAAAGAGGCTAATGGCAGAGTTATGCATTTACACAACACTAATCTTAATAAAGTTGTAAACGTAAGTGCTCAGACAGAACTTTTCTAATGGGTGCAAGTGCAGGGTCTGCAATTCTGGGATAAGCACCTACAGTTTCATCAACACCATGTGATGTTGCATGTGGAACAACAATTAATTCCTAAAATTCAAGAGAGATATTACCCATCTTTAAGAACGTTTTCGGCTCTGTGGAATGCACAAGCTCTGTACCCACATTTGCAGGGTTTTGACTGACACCTAGATCAAAATACTGACTTACACTTGTAAATTACAGCACATTCTGTTTTGAGGAAGGTTTATCAACACTGCGAACCCAGAAAATCCTTTGGGTTTCAGATAAGAATACTTATTGCACATGTAAATTAAGGGATAGACAAAAAGTGACCTGTTGTGCTTTCTAGGTTTTGTGATACTGTGTTTTTCCATGTACAAGTAACCCACAGATTAAAAGCATTCAGCTTGCTAGCAAATTACTTTTGTATCAGGTTGAACTACCCCAGCACTGTTATACAATGCTTCCATATCACAGAAGGCTGTTAAAGCACTACACTCTTATTACACCGTAGTGCAGAAATTTAAATATAGAGTATTGCTTACACTGGATTCTAGAAAGATGATGTGCACTTTGGTAGTGCTAATGCAGACCTGAAGTTACAAATATGCAATTCTTCCAGCACATGTTAAACACTGATCAAAAATCAAATTAAATCAATGAAGAATAACTGTAACTAAACCCTTGTTTCCATCAGTAAAATTCACAGGCCTAGGGGCGATGAATGGCTATTCTATTTCCCATTTACTCCGTGTTTACCTAAAAGATAAGCTGTTCATACATCAACTCATTATGCCTCTTGATCTGGTCATGAATATTCCCATAATCCTCCCTCCATATCCCATAAAACTTCACTGACAGAATGAGGAAATTCTTTATTCAGATGTCTTGAGATCCTCATTCATGTTCAGTCTCTCCTGATCTCCATATGAAATGTTATTGCTACCCGCTCATTTTCTTTTCATTAATCCTGTGATCTTAAATCTAAAAGGCTCACAACCAGACTAATTGATCTGTAATGAGCCTTTGGACACATTGTGAACACAGAAAGACACAGGCACAGATAAAGTTTGGTTTTCCTATTATCATAAGCTGGTCAAAAGGGGAACCCCTGAAATATTCAGTCTTAGAAGGAGTGCTTGTTTTCTGATTGCTGCCTTACAGGCCTGAGCTTATGAACAGGGCTAAAATGAAGAAGCTGAAGCAAGTTATCAAGTGCATCTCCTGAGTTAAGGCCAAATAATCTCAAAATAATATTAAACACAAAAGCTAAGTACATTACTGATTTATTTCAAATACACTCAAAGTAGCCAGAAAAAATTTTCTGGATACTTTCCAGCTGCATTAATTGGTTTAATAAAAGATGTGGCCTTTGCCCACAAAACCTGTTGCTTATGGTTCTGAAGATAAATGAAGTTTGAGACATTCAAATACATATTTACCTGTATAAAACCAGTAGTTTTAGTACAGAATTTTAAAGATGTTCATGTTCGTCTACGCCAGAACAGGCAGAGAACTGCACAAGTACTTTGGGCAAATTAAATAGCTTTCCATTCCCATTTACAAATTTGCCCATATGACATCAATTTCAGTTGCAGCATAAAAAAAAATTGTAAAATCTTTCTGGACACAGATTCATCTTTATTTTGTACTTCGATGAAACCTACAGCATTAAACAAGCACAAAAAAAATGTGTTAATCCTTATTATAACTCCTCCTGTTCTACACTGAAGTGATATCTACCTCGAACAAATGTTGGCTTTGATATTTGAAAGCTCATGCCTGTTACTCCTTTGCTCTGGATTGTGTTTAGATTTCAGTTCTCCCCCTTCCTTTTTTTTTTTTTTTTGTTTTTTTTTAATCTTCCTTCCTTTCTTAATCCCTTCCTTGCCTATAAACATTCTCACTGCTTGCTGTGCTACTTCTGTGTTATGGTTAATTAACCGTAGAGGCAGAAATGTTGAATTTACCACTGTGAATGCATCATCTTTCCTCTAATAAAAAGGAAAGCCCAGTCAGTCAGAATTCATCAGAATGCCCAGAAGCACACCATTAAGAACTAGAGATGTCGATCCAAAGTTTTCTGTTGAAAGCTGATTTTTTGCTTAGGGCTACCTAAGACACAAACCCCATAGTTCTATACAATCCCTACGAACAGTCAGATGGAGAAGAGATGGAGGAAACATCTCTTATTCCTCGATTTTCCAAGGGCAATGAGAAAGCTTTACTTCCTGTGGAAATAGTACGAGGCAGCATTCTCGCAGCCACTCCAAATAATGCCCCAGAAAGCAGACTTTCCACCCACAGTTACAAGACCTGTATCAACATGCTTACTCATGTCTCATGCAAACACTGCCATAATTCACTGATCATTGCAAGGTCATGTCCTGCTCAATTTTAGAAAATCCTTTGAAACTACCCATCGCATTTTTTGCCAGTTTCCTCCTGTTCACATACCATATTTGCATCTGGGTAAGACCAAGGGGAAAGCTAAAATTTTAAGGGGGGTGTGCAGGGGGGGAATAAAAAAAAGGCAAAACCACCCAGGCTGCCCTTAAAGAGACAGAACATCATTTGTCATCTGCAAAGACAGATTTATAAGTAGAGGGCCCCCTCTGTTCCTTTAAGGCTGCAAAACAGATGGGAAGTGAATGGACAGTCAAAGGGTCAAGAAAACACATGGGAGGTGCTGCTTGTCTGCTGTATGTACGTTCCCAGCATAAGAAAGAGGTCAAGATTGTAACTGCATGGCTGGGTGCTGGAAAGGCCTTTTCTTTAAGCTGTTACAAAGACAAACGCTGTTCCTCATCCTGTTGTCAAACTGCTATAAATATTGTTCATCAAGAGAGTTTCAGCAGCTAAAAGTTTTTTTTAAAAAAGGCTGGGCAGGAGAATGAATCATGTGAATGATTCTTAAACAATTAGCTCATTAGTGTAATAAAAGCACTGCAGAACCTTGAAAAGTTTAAATGGAATTTATAATAGTTCATGAAGTAAATCCATGAATCATTAAGAATATATAGCCTTTAAAATGCAAGCTTGCAGAAAACAGGCAGCATGCTCTGTAGTTACCACTAGTTATAGTGAATGAAAATGTTAACTGATGCTGCATCGTAGTAGCTACATAGCAATATTGTTACAAAATATTTCTTATGTGTTGCATCCAGATTTGAATTTGAATCCAGTTTGAGTTCTTTTTAAAAATTCTGACTTCAGTTTAATTGTGTTCTTTCTATAAATTTTGACTTCAAAGAACACTCACTGGAATGGGATAATTACGTTATAAAACTATTGTAAACACATTTATAAATCCGGCCTCCTCTCTCAGACATAGAAAACCATCCCACCATTATATTCACTAGACTCACTGACAACTTTTTTTACTTGCCTTAAATCCCTTTGCCATCCTGAGATAAAAGGTATTTTAATTTGGGCAACATCTACGATACCTGTAGTTCAGTTATCAGCTGCAGAAAGACAATGAGAAGGACAAGGAGATGCTCTAACTATTCAAGTGCAACAAGTGAGATGCTTTCATTATTACATAGACAAAGATAATATTTCGGTGTCCTCTCAGAAATCTTTATTTTAAACCCTAGAATAAGACAAACTGCTAAATGTATTATTTTAGTATCACTATTAAAAAATCTCCAAGGGTCAGCCAACATATCAATTTCATGGATATGAATTCATCAACAACTGCCTGCTGGTGACCTGGTTGAACATCTCCTTTTGCACGGCCTTAACAGGAGAAAACCTCAAGGAGCCTGTTTCCTACAAAGATATATTTTCCTTTTCCCTGCTGTAGGTAAATCCATCTCCAAAACAGGAAAAGATTGTATATTTAGCCTGCTGTAGAAACATAATAAAATTAAGAAGTCAATTTAAACAGAAAAAGCCCTGAGTCACAACTGCTACCACTGAAGTCACTTTTGTTGCAACTATTAATATCATATCAATTATTAATCCCTGCATAGCATACCTGAGAAAAGCTGCCTGTACAAAAACAGTAATATCTTTATTTTAGACTAAAGAGAATCAGGGAGCAGCAGAAGAGAGCTTTTCTGAAAGCACTGGAATGTTATTTTAGCATTGCTAATATTGATTTTTAGTTCCAGAAATGGAACTTGTGTATTGTGCTGATGAAATTGTAGATTACTAATCAATGTCTTGACCTATAGCTGCTCCAGATTCACAAGCGAGACCTCCGCAGATTAACAAAATGTTTTCGGCCACAAGTTTCCCACCTCCCCCAGTGGAACAGAACAGAAGCTGACTGTGTTTCTTGGAGCAGTCCCTGCGGCTCCTCAGGCTGGCAAACACAAAATCCTTCTGTTTCTGACAGAGCCTTTGAGAACCGAGATACAGGGCTGAAGCAAAACTGATAACTATGTAGACTACTGGCTTTATACAAGACATGTTTCTATGGGTTATTACACATCAGTTCCACTTTTCCACAAGAAGGAAATCAAATACTACCAAACCATGATGTGAGATCATGAATAATATAAATTTCTACACTGTCATTAAGGTCAGCCTACGGTACCAATGATTCTCTGTATTAAGTTGCAGGTTTACGAGAGTCACAATGTCTGCAATAGCAAGGTAGGAGTTGGGCACCTTTCAGTCCTCTGTCTCTACCTTAGATTTTTTAATTAAAACTGTTCTCATAACTCAATCTTTCAACAGAATTTAGCTGTGTTGCTTACTGGACAGCCAGGAGGGGTTTAGTAGCAGAATGACAAGGCAACCTTATAAAGCAGACTGATATCTGGAATCAGATTTACAGATATAGAAAGACTGAATTTCAAAATCAAAACTATTAAGATAGAATGAATCAGAACATGATGATATTCATTATTTTGGGTAGAAATAGTGAAAAGTATAAAGACAAACCAGAAACATTACCCACTGATTCATTCAGTGATATTAAAAAAGATTTTTTCTTATGCAAAAAGGACATACACAGCTATAAAGATAAACTACTTATGTATAGGCTACTGTAACCTTAAGGCTATAAAACTGTAAAGAGACTTTAACATAAAAAATAACTGATATATGCTGTTTCTCCACCAAAAGAAAGCATACTCAGTCATTAGATAATAAAATAATATGCTACCAGGACTATTTATGTGAATTATAGAATATGGCAGAAAATAAAATAGTGATGAGATTAATTTTTAGATCATAATAATAAACAACTTAATTTTTGACAGTAAGAAACTTAAGTCATCATACCCTGAAGAAAAATAGATGGATGTATTTTTTTTTTAAGTTGGTTATAATTTCTAGCTGAAAATATTTCCTTCTCTTTTTATATGGACTTCAAAATTAGAAGTGGAGTCCACTACAGTAACAATTAACAATGTGCAACATACATACACTACACTGACTTCTCCAGCTTTCAGAAATGTGAATGTTATACTGGTCCATTTAAAAGCCCATATTTATATAAACAGTAAATCTCTCCATGGTAAGTACTTAAATTTTGACTAATAAGTACCCTGATAAGCAACTAGCACTAAAGAGAAAATAGCATTCGATTAGATGTTTTGATCCTTGCACCATTCAGGAAATTTTAGGCAAAAAAATACATTCGGCAGACAACACCAGAATGACCCTCAAGTACAAGAGACATGGGCCTAGGGTAAGATTAACAGGCATTAAATATGTCATTATTCATGTAGCAGTTCATCACTATTTTTCAATGTCAACTTTAAGTGATAGGCTTCGTTTAGTCAGTGATAAATGTGCTGAACTTTGTAAGGATCCGTTTTAGGACCTGGACATCAGTGCCTAGCTCTTCATCAATAACTAAGAAATCACAGTAGACAGGCTTTGGTCATCTGGGATTCTTAAGTTAAGTAAACCATCACTCCATCACAGGATATTTACAAGTGATGTATGTTCTCCCTCGAGGATTACTTCCCCCTCTGAGAAGATGCAGTTTTCTAAAGTACTTTCTGCCATGACACAAAGCAGAAACCACCTTATCTGCACTTTGACACAGGCCATCCTACACATTCTTCTGGTTTTAATTCATTAGTTTCATGCAGCTGCCCCAAAACTCAAGAGAAAACAAAAAAAAAAAAAACCCCAAAAAAAGAAATTGAACATTTAACCAGTGTCTTTCACATCAAAGCACACTTGTTTGGGTTAATTTCTAAAATTATCTACACGGAATTAAAAACATGATAATCATGCAAAACTAATTAATTTGGATTCCACCAGAACGTTAGCAAATGTACTGTGATATATTGTGACTTGCATATGTTCAAATGCAGGGGAAATTGAAGACATGACCACACAGACTCATTTCAAGCACACTGTCCCCCAACTTCCTGCATCAGGGAGCACCAGGACCCTCTACAGAGCTCAGAGGGAGCACAGGAGTCGTGCTGGTGTCACCAGTGCCTGGTGGCAGCACAAGCTTGAACACAGACAGCCCCACCTGATGTGACTGATTGAGATTTAGGCAGAAATGAATGTGCTCTAAATGACAACTGGCCTCTGATAAGATACAGGGCCATGCTAGGGTCTCCAGGGACCCTCCTGGCAGGGGACTGTGCAGCCACTCTGCACATGCTTAGCAGAAGTTGGAGATCTGTTCAGTGATTCCCAGAGGGAAATGGCTGCTCTGGTTCTGTCTGGTTAGACGGCCACCACATCTCCTGGAGTAATGTTCTGCCAACTCAGGATCAAATGAGAACTGAGTGCTCCTCACTGCTACAGCCAGAAGAAAGGAGCAAAGCAAGACTGCTGCCACCTCTGGAATTGTGTCCCAACTAGGAAGTAACTATACTTTTACTTAGGTAGCTTCTGAAACTCCAATATTTAGGCATCGTGGAAGAAATGAGAGCACAAAATAACCCTAATTCTTCAGATTAAAATAAGATCACTCCTCCATTTGCATTTCCTAGGATGCTTTCCTCTTTCCCATGTCTGTCTTTGAGCAGTAGGGGCAAGAACTGGACACTACGATCAAATGTCTTGAAAATTATACCTTTTTTCTGTATCTTGAAAACACCAAAAACCACATTGGTTCTAAACAAGCACCTTAAGGACAGATTTAAGGACTACTAACCATTGCCCTTTTGAGCTGTTTTTTCTGCCTCTGGTTTCTAGGGGAAAATTACCTAAGATGTGCTTATTTGAGAGGTCTTTCCCCTTACAGCTGAGCTTTGCCCCTATGAAATGCTGTGACCTTTTGAAAAAAGTTAAAGCTCATAACAGAAGAGCAAATGAAAGTAAAGACTTTAGAGAGCCGAGTCAAAGCATAATTTTAAGGAGCACATGTAATCAACAATGTCATGTAGGACAGAGGTCAAATCAAAATACTGTTAACAGTCATCTCAAGAAACTGAAATTTAATTAGTCTACAATAATGACCACAATATACGATTACTTTCACACAACGTTTTTGTTCTGCAGCTAAGAGTAATGAAAGAAAAAAAAATGTAACCATGGAACAAGTAATTATATGCAAAGTACTCTTCACAGACTTTTATCCACAACTTGCATAAATGCATAAAAAAAAGGAGACTTGCTTGGATTCAAATCAGTTTGTTACATACAACAGACACAACAGAACCCATTCAGTTTAGCCAAATACATCACAGGAATTCCAGATCCTGAGTCAGCAACTTGCATATGGAAGTACCGGCCTTAGCTAACACTGGCCTTCTAACTCCATTAAAATGGCAATATGCCTATATGATATTAAATCATTCATGCTCCAAGTTGGCAAATGGTTTACATTCAACACAAGAAAAAGTAAATTAAGAATTTAATGCTGTGACTTCAAAGCAATGACTTTAGATATAAAACTTCGAAGTATTTTACTGTAACTCTGGTTTGTTTAGTTTTTATATGTTTTAGTCTTTACAGGAAAATAATTAAGTTCTGCAAACTGTTTTATTTCATAGCTCACAGAAGTATGACAGAATTGAAACAAATGGCCCTAAGCTGTCTTTTCTTCATGTGAGGGCTTTCTCCTCAAACGTTTCAAAATGTTTTTGTGAAGGACAAAGTCTCAGCTAGCCCACGACACCTGTACATGTGTCAATATTACTGACAAACGAACTTGGAGGCTGATCCACTCGCATTTGTACCTAGCAATTTCAGGATCAAGTTTCCACAGGCATTCCCACCTCCTGCCAATGACTCTCCCAAGCACATGGTTTTACTTATAATTTGGTGAAGTTCTGGGCTTTCTTTTCCAACTTGTGAGGACACAGGATATCAGATGAATAGTACGCTGGCCTAGGAAAGCTGCTTTGTATGTACTGTGCTGTGTTTATCCTGTGCACG
The DNA here is from genome assembly GCA_013396775.1 of Cephalopterus ornatus. NCBI lineage: Eukaryota > Metazoa > Chordata > Aves > Passeriformes > Cotingidae > Cephalopterus > Cephalopterus ornatus. The sequence goes on from VZRE01015876.1 coordinate 729,970, forward strand.
TAAAGGAAGCCTTTGCAACATTCATAGTTTTTCTGTTTAAAAGGAATAGAGGAGAAGAAATAAATAAAGACAGGACGTGTATTTCTTTGGGGTCTGTGAGATTTCAACTCGAGTGAAGTGAATGGGTGATTGCCTGAAGTATACAACATCCATGTGCACCATCTAGCACATTTTAAATGCTACTGCAATGTGGACAGATGTAGCTTAGCTTTAGGATAAAAAACACTGGAAGATACATTTCCTTTCTGAAATGATTGAAGCATTCAGTTCCTAACAGCTTTTTAGTAACAAAGCTTACAAACTAACACTTTCCATGCAAGTGCTAATGAGAAATGCATAGCTGAGAAGAAAAATGACCATCCTTTACAATCTTCACAAATTACATATCACACAAACAAGCAAACAAGACCCAGAGAGAGTGGAAAACATGAGGAACAAGGATAGGCAAGTGCATCTTCCTTCCAGAGGAAAATGTTTAGCATCCAGGACACCAGTGCCCACTGCCTAAGCTGAGCTCATGGGAAGCACCTGGCACCTGACTGACCGCGGGCTCAGCCTCCCGCACCTCCTCTACAGGCCACTCATTGCCATCTTGTGTTGGGAACCTGTACGGCAACTTACTGCGCAGAGTTCACACTATCGAGGAAGTTTGCTTTGACCCTTCATACAAAAAGAGCAAGTCCAGAAGAGTGGAATTCTGGAAACAATTAGGTAGTTCTGGGAAGCCTTTTACTGGGATCTCAACGTTTTCAAAAACTACCATTGTTCAAAAGTAGTCTACAGAAAGTTAAGATTTACCCACTAAGTTGTGTGGAATGTAAGTTTCAAATCAAAGTATTTTGACCTTCAGCAATGAGCACAATCAGGAAGCAGGTGACAACTAGAAAGTCAATATAATTCTTCCTGTTGCTGATGAGGCAAGAAAGACCTGGCTATGTTCTTTAACTGGCAGACAACTCGGGAGAAGAACTTCAATATAAATAATGCACCAGAGCTGTGAGGGAGGTTTTAAATTGCATTAAAACAGGTTCCTACCCACTGCTGAATAGGCCCGAAGTGCGCAGTTAGACATGTAAGACACAAACAGCAAATTCCTTATTTCTGCATCCCCAGCAAAACAACAAACACATCTCAACTATACCTACAGTTTAAAACATGACAAGGGAAATGTCATGACTGTTACTTCTCACAAAAGAACATGGGAATTGTAGCAGATTGTCTATTGTAGCCATCAGCTCACTGCTCAGCAGCAGGCAAAAGAGGAAATAGGCTACAAGGAATTACTGTAAAAAGACCAGGATATAACCCAGAAAGCATCACAATGCAACCGTATAAATCCATAATGCAGATACACTTCAAGTATTTTGTGCAGGTTCTGTTCTTTCACCTCCTAAAAGGTTTTACAGAACTAAGAAAGGGGAAAAGAGTGGCAAGGCTGACTGAAGCTAGGAAACAATGTCCAGGCAAAGAACAACTACACCATGGGAATTTTTCAAGCCAAGAGAAAGATCAAGTGCAGGTAGCATATACATCTAATGAAGTCATGAGTGGCACAAAAAAAAAATGAATAGAAAAAGATTACTGAATGCTCTTTACAGAGCAAGAACTAAGGAGAGCCAAATGAAACTGGCAGGTGGTTCAGAAACAAACAAAAGGAAGTACTTTTTCACACAATGAACTAATTGCCACAGGATGTTGCAGATGCCAAAGTTTACATGAGTTCAAAAAGCAATTAGAGAAATTCACAGGATGGAAAAAAAAATCTTTGAATGGCTATTAATCTCAAAGATATTACCTCAGGATTAGGAAATCTTGGAACCATAGATTGCTGGATGCTGTTAGAGCATAACAGGCATGTACTGCTGCATGCTTAACCTGTTCTTATGCTGTTCCCACGTCTGCTCACTGCCAGGAACACGACACTGGGATACATCAGCTGCAGGTATATCTTTCGGTATAGGTATTCTTACGGATTGATTGCATTTTAGGACACTTTGAAAGTAATTTTTTCCAATTCAGCTATTCATATTCTCCTCTGCTGCCTTTTTGCACCTTATGATCCTGTCTTCCAAATAGTCAATCTCTAATCCTAGGGCTTCTTTATTTCTGTAACCTTAGTAATTGCTCACTTCACTGGTACAAGTATCATGATAATATACTTATGTTAAGTAGTACATTTATATTACATTTAAAGCCTTTTTTAAAAGAAAAAATAACCTTCAGTACATTATAAAACTTGTAATTTGTTAGAAACTGTTCAAAAGTTCTGTTTATACTCTTAAAAATACCTAGAGTAAAACTTGAGACATCATCACTGAGAAGCAGCAAGATTCAGAGCATAAACATCATCAAGGAATATCCTTATGTGGGATTAAAATAACATTCAAGGCTGTATAACACAGATAATAAAATCTGCTGAAATAAGTTTTGAGTCTTATATGAGCTCTCATTAAGATACTGGGTCACCCATGCTAGTAATAGTTTGCCATTAACCAGTATCCTGAACAAACAATAAAGCACTTCCAGCACTTCAGCATTAAAAGAGTGATGTAACAGCAGGGAGACAGTGTTGCCATATCATCATCAAGAGGAAGCATCCCAACCTCAGGTATATAAATAATTTACATTTGCAAGTACAGTTTCCAATCAGGAAGTGAATCCTAGCCTCATATTTACAAATTTAGACTGGAAACTAAAAGACTATTTGTAACCACCAGAGAAATGACATCCTGGAACGTGTTTTCAGTGTGAATAGTGAGCCCCAACAAGTTAACTGATTTAACGACAAAGCTCAAGATATTCCAATCAACTGGGTTATATAAACACAGCTGCCTGAGATAGAGAGACTGGACTTTGTGATTTAGGAGATCACTTCCCTTCCTAATTAAAATACCAATACTACATGAACATGTGTTGTGGGAGTCAGGATTTTCTTTCCTTAAGCAAAGTCCTGATCGTCACTAAATGCTATAAAAAGGAAATTACTCGTATAGCTACCAGAGTTCAATGCTCTATGCTTTCAAAATCTGTCTCAGGGGGATAAAAAAAACCCCCTGCACCACAGAAAGGCACTGTTTACTAAGGGAAAGGCAAAGAAACCCCCTTTCCTGTCATTTCCCCATAAAAATTACTGCTACTTAGCAATAAAAGCATGCGGAAAGAACACAACTGATCTGAGTACAGAGCTAAGCAGTGGTAGTTTTAAAATCTTCCCACAGGTACAATAAAGCAGAACGTGTCATCATACATCGTTTCGTACTGAGTAACAATTATTTCCTTAGAATAACGTGTGTGGGATCTGTGACCTCCTGAATCTAAAGAAACACAGTGCAGTGACATGTTTTTGCTACATAATAATTTATGAAATGCAAACTACACACTTGAAGCATATACACCAATGTACAGACACCTCAGGTTATAAACACATAGAGGCTGCTCCTGCAGGTCTAGTCTTAGCTTACAAAATAACAACCCCAGCTGTTACTGCTTTGAAATGGGAGCTTATTGCTGGGGCTTGGGACCTGGGAGGAGCAAAGTTGACAATGCAAAAATTCCAAGTTGATTTCAGTGCAAAATAAAGCCAAGTTAATTTAAACATTATGTGCTTGTTAGTGTTCTTTTACTTTGTTTTGAAACATGGAATATCTAAGGACAAATCTAAATTGCCAACTTTTACTCTATACCAGTCTCTGCTCAGGGTAGTAAAAAAAAAAAAAAAAAATTGACATCCAGCATCAAAGCAAGCAAGCACCACTGCTCACTAAAAAAAGGAGGCAATTTCCTCATTGAATGTCTGTGTCCTAGTCTGCAGGCTACCACTCATTTTACCTCAATACATATATAGAGGAGGAAACCCCCTTATTTTATAATATCACAAGCTTTTTTTTCCTTTTCCCTTTTGCACAGCATTGTTTTTAACCTTACCAGTCCAGGTGCATAGCTGAGGTTTAAGCCGAAGTCTCACAGAACAACAGAAGAATGCTGCCAAAAAAATCAACTGTATGTGTGCAAGCCAAGCCCCATCAGCTAAAAGTTGGTCTAAACCCTATTGGATGTGCAGGTAGACAAAAGGGATATCATCTCAACCTGGACTGTCACCTTAAAAACTTTCACTGTTTAAAGCCTTACCATATTAACCACAAAACCCCTTAACACTTCCTGAGTGACTCAAAGCATTAAACTGCTGTAATCCTTCTGGAAGGTTAAACCTGCTAGATTTTCTTCCTTGTTAAATCTCTTATTATAATGGCCATCTGATCTCCACAAGCACATCACAGAACTTCATGTCTGATAGTTTTTTTTTTAACATTTTGTAACTACGTTTTTCAATATACTGATGCAATATACCAGTGAAATTCTATTGTTTTATCACACCATGCTAACTATGTCCACATTTGGAATCAGTAAGATCTGCCCATATTTAAGAAAAAAAATCCATGTGATATTAAATAAATGCCAGCACATGAACAAGCCATATTGCATTGAATGTTCTTAAGGACAGCTGTCAGAATTTGCTTCACTTCAAGCTCATTCTAAAACACTACAGGGTAGGTACTTACTGAGATCCTCTGCAAGCTGGACTCTCTTGCCAGTTAGGAGCATCACCTTTTTTTCATTGTCCTCAGCAAAATCTTCAAGCACTTCCTTTACATTCTTCTCCAAGCGCCTTACTGTAAAAAAACAAAACAACAAAGCAACCAAAAAAAAGTAAGTGGTAATACTTTTGCATCTGTAATGACCTAAGGAAAAAATCTGAGGTCTGTTGGAGGTGTAGTATATATTACAATACTAACTAATCTGGTTGGAGAAAAGGCAAATTTCTGAACACAGAAGCCCCTTCTTTGGGCCATTAAGACAGGAAATTCTTTGAGAAAGATTTCTAAATTTCAAAGGGTATTTTCTCTCTCAGCAAAATTGGATTACTTTTTTAGGAGGAGATAATTTTTTGTTTCAAACCCCTCAACTGACTGTGAGCCTCACCTTCAGTGTTAGTAAGCTGCTGCCTCAGTGTATTTGCTGTAATTGCCAGCATTCGCTGTATTCGCCAGAAGAGGACGATGTCATTGCATTCGAGCTGGAACGAGAGAAGGTGTGGTGTCAGACCTCTGACGTCCAGTGAACATCCTACAGCTACAAGAATCTCTTGACTTTCTTAGCAGCAACTGTATCCTCATGTATACATATACTGACCTCACACAAAAATCCCACAGAATACCTGGTGTAAGTAACAAGGAAACACATCAAAAATATTTCACAAGAACCACATCAGCCTTATTTAATGCACTGCATCACCTTCACATCTGCTATTTTCAACAGAAAGAAAACCATGGAAAAACAATTTGCACACGCTCTATGTAGGATAGTGAGTGTAACCTAATGCTCACTGAAACACTACCCTGTTCAAAGCAAACATGCTGAGACAACAGCTGAACTTCAGGTTGTGCCTCCCTGTCTGACAAACACCTCTGAAGACAGTGCTGGACAAAGGCAGTTGTTAACAACAGAAGAGACACTTTCTATACTTGCAAGGATGGCAGGAGGGAGCATTAACTTCACATTAGGACACTTTAAAAAAGACAGAAACATGAATAGGAGGTTAAGTGTCATGAAGAGGCAGTTCCCCATGCTGTGATCTCATTGCTTCATCCCTCACAGGCAAAAATATTTCTAAAGTAGCAAAGATTTCTGGCTCCATGGGAATCACTGTTGCTCATTAAAAGAAAAACAAACCTCCACAAAAAGTGAGGAGCTCTACCTTTTCCAGTAGTTTCTTTTTGATTTAAAATACAATGGTAAGAAAATGATATATTCTTTGTGTGAATTCACGGATACTGTCATTTGTTGCACAAGCTTGGGTTTACAAAACTGGAAAGTCATTTATAAAAATCTGTTTGAAGACTCCATAGTTATTTTTTTCCCTATTGATCACATGTAGTACTAAGTATTTGCTCTAAACTCTCCCTGACCATACTTTTCCTGTAAACCCATAAAGATGTTTTCTGAATTTTTTTTGTATCACTGAGGTAAAAAACTATCAGTGGGAAAGTGGGAGAAATGGATAACAACAAGATACCAACAAAAGTATAATACTGCTTTTAGTTGTGTATTTTCAATACACATTGATTAGTACCAGATGTTTAGGTCATGGCTGATTCCTAGTGGTCATTTTACATAATTACCACCAGGATGGCATTTTATCCATTGTAAGCCTCATGTAAAACGCATCTTGAATCACCAGCTATCTGGTCAGGCTACTTTAAAGTATTTTTAGCTTTTTATTTTTCAACTGAGATAGAAATAGCAAGGCAAAACACCAGTGTAGATGAAGAACATCTGTTACCTCCGAGTCCACAAAATGCCTCTGATAATAATAGAAGCCTCTTCGACATAGATTGCAGTGGTTCAAGGCAGACTTCAGGAAGAATCTTCTATAAATTTGGTGCCATGTGTCTTTAATCTAGGAAAACAGTATTTAAATTTGACTAAGTAAATAAACACATACACTTGCTATCGTGCGTAGATTAATGACTGCATTTAATTTTAAAATGTAACTCCAAATTCCACTATCGATATCACATAACATATGTTTAAATATTTCTCAGCAATTTGTCTGCAACTGGGCTATGATTAATGTGTTATTTACATTTGGCAAACATTACAGATGACTGTCAATTTAAAAATCCACTCTTCCATGCATGTAACATGACTGAGTGCTTAAAAATACCATCTGCAGCCAAAATATATTTAATTATATACTACAAAATAATCTTTACATTAACACTGAGAATACATTTTGGAATTGTACCCATTAATTTACCAATTAATCTAGATTAAAGCATAGAGAAATATTTCATGGGTCTTATGCAAACAAACATTTGTAACTTTTCTTGATTAGGCTTATTTATATTTCAGTTCTTCAAAATTAAATATGTGTATTGATATGCCTCTTTGAAAAACCCATGAAATATAATTAAGAAAATCAACTGCTTAGCTGGAAGAAAAACTCAATTCGCACTCAGCTTCCTCATGTAGAGGATGTGCACCAATATGATCTTTACAAAAAATGCTAAGTACTGTATAGGAAAGGAGCAGCAGGTATTTAAGTGACTCTTCTATCTAGAATAAGTACAGATATTAATGTTGAAAAGGTAGCCAAAGTTACTCCAGAAAATAAATCACCGTTAAAGGAAATCTACATCTATTACTTATTAATGTATGCATTCTCATTTATTTAAAATCTTACTTTTAATTAGATAAGTCTAATTACCCCTTAAGGGTTTTACACTGCAATATGTCTTTTTCCAGAACATTTCAAATGTACAATACAATCCCTTGGGACACTCTTAAAAAATCCTGCCTTTCTACAAGTAGTTTTAAATTCTCTCTCTTCAATGTACCAATGAACTTCAAACTTCACATACAACCCCACTGAAAGCTTAAGGATGCACAATATGTTTTTACTGTATCTTGCAAAAAAGGCCTTGATTCTTCTACATAACATCTGAACAATAATTTCAAACAAGCTTTGTCATAATGTAGGTAAGAAAATCTGCTCAGCAGATTCCAATTTCAGTCTAAACTTACAGATTCCAAAGTGTTGTACTGCATTTGTCTGACGGCCAACAGAAGTGTGTGAATTGCGTGCAAGAATTCATTTAGTAATTCATTTGGAAACATCTGGATTACAAACTCAGTATTCAGAGGGAGTCTCTTGTATGCTAACTAGAAAGAACAGTCAACTGTTCACAGGAGGCTTCCATATGTCATTACAAATCTGCATCTTACCAGACATGGGTCCACTGCTACTCCTCTTGCTTCCAGATTCTTTCTGACAGTCGTCACTTCATCATTTGCCAGATAAGCTGCATGGTCTTCATTGCACTTGATTAATTTCTCGAGTTCATTTTTTGTTTCATTACGAATATTCTAGGATAGGAACGATTAGTTAGAACTATTATAGACTCAGAGATCATCAGCATCTCCTCAATAAACACTCCATTTGCTTAATAAGCCAGAACAGAAGATATCTCTGATGCCATTAACTATTACGTTTAAGTGACTCCAAAGGGTAGTTGTGCAAAGACATTTCAAGTATAATATTTTTAAGGGATAATTCACTGTCAATTTTTAATTCTTTTTTCTTTTCATTATGCACAAAGATTCAGAAAAAGAATAGAAGGGTGGGAAAAAAAAATCATAGGTGATTTTTTCCCCTCCATGAATATCCACTAGCGGGGTTCACATTCACATACCACATGTGACATTGATCAGAATGGAAAAAAAAAAAGAAATTCTTTGTGGTATTTAAAACAATGAAAAGTAATTTTTTTTTTCAGTCATCTGAAATTGTGTGAAGAGGGTTGGTATTTTTTGAAATTCACTCAAAGTTTTACTCAAAGTAATAATCAAAGTTTTCCAAAGCTAGTGAACTACAAATTCTTTATAATTTATTTCCTTTTACCTGTTCTTTGGTGCGGCCTACCCAGTGTAACCATCTTTTTTTCCAGTCTGGACCCACCATATCTTCAATAACAGATTCAGCTGAAAAAGGAAGCATGATATTAACTATCACACAAAATATACACAACCAGCCAAATGTACAGTTCTAAACTTGGGTACATGAAGAAGAACAGACATTTTATGTCGAAGAACGTAAGATATGCCACGATAGTCAAATCATGTGTCTTTTATTTGAAGCAACAGTTGACGTGTTTTATGAAAATTTAAAAATGACTGCCAACTGGAAGATACTTCAAAGAAGCACACACAACTACCCTCCACTAGACAGTCCTCCTGGTTCCAAGTCAGGATTTAAAAAAAAAAAAAATCTTACCTTGCTGCAACTTGCATCAAAACTAATTACACTAGAAACTATAAACAGACCACTTACTTTCCCTGAATTCATTCTGATCTCCTATGTGTGTATTTGTACTATTTTTTGACTCTACAGATCTCTACAGCTTATCTTTCAGTTGCCTCATTGCAAGAGAAGGAGCACAGGCACTTGAGGCTGTACTTTGCTAAATATTTCTATCAGTATTAGTACCGTTTCAAAGAGTCACTACTGTGTCAGTTGTGCTGATACAAAAGCTTGCACTGCAGTGAAGTGAACTAGATCCAGAGCCTGGGCCAGATTAAAAAGCACAGAAGAGTGGAACACATCACACAACTCACTGTCTTTGAGCCGACTTTGGAGCGTTTCTTCCATAAAATGAATGGCTGCATCCCACTGCTGTTTATCGGATATTGACCGATCTTCTAAGGCATTGTGCTGGATCACTCGCTGCAATACAGAATGGAATTTTAGCATGAAATAAATAATTTACTCAAGATTTAATAAAAATAGCGTTTCTAGCATTCTCTTCATTTTTTAATGTCTGATAAAGCAGGTTGTATCGGGTACATGGGATTTATTCAAGAGACACTATTCAAAGGACTGCCAAAACTATTTTTGTGTGCCTTTAGTTTGACTCTTCTACAGCCCAGCATACATAATATAAAAAATACAGGAGAAGATATGAAATCCCTCTGGATTACAGAATCTATAAAGACGGTAATAAAACGATGTTATTTTATGTGACCACACCAAACAGAACAAGTGAGCTGATGCTAAACAATTCTCACCAGGCTCACCTGCAGCCAGTGGATTATGGACGACTTTTCTGAACCAACCAAAACAGTTTTATTAGATGTTATTTACGGGGATAACTAATAAAAGATGATAATGAAATGAATTGAGAAAATGTATTAAAACATTATATAGAAAATGTGAGATGGACAGACCTCCCTGTCATTTCAGGATTACAACAAAAGAATGCAAAAATACTGAATATGCAACTTCAGTAAAGGAATTTCAACAGCACTTAGCCAACAAGGCAAAAAACCCCACTACATTATACCAGGCTATCCTCCGCTCTCTCGTTCCATTTATGCCGTTTAATAGTTTCTTCTTTGACAGCTTGTTTCAGTTTATCAAAGATATCATCATGCTCCTTTCCTTTTTTTTCTGTCATGAAACGGGAAAATTCCTCTTGCAAAGTCTCCCACGCCACCTAGAAAGTTAGCAAACAATTCAGACTGAAATGGACCTGAAATTACACTGTGCACCAGCTGCTAAGTGAACATTCATGACAATTCTTGCAAATATGAAAATTTGGAGACTTTCTGAAAAAAAAAAGGGCAAGCATAACAGTAAGTCACTGACTTTTCCTTTTTCCATTACTAATAAAGGCAACACTAAACTTGACTTCACTATATTGTAGCAAGCGGAATTCTGTTAAACTTGCAAAAATCTATTAAATATGAATATACCTACTTGAAGGGTTTAACCTTGTAAAAATAGGGTTTTTTGCTCTTTAGTAGGCAAAATTCACCAGAAGAGCAAAATACAATATTTCTGCTCTGTATGCTTCTGAACATCAAGATCTTGCCAGTCTTTTCTGACATGTAAGTTGGTTAAAAGAATTGCAGTCAGTCCTTCAAAAATCACCTTACTCTTCTGGAGTTATGCTATCATTTTAAAAGCCTTTGCACAGATTGTAATTTTTTATCTTTTTATTTAAATAACTAGATTCTTACCTCTACTGCTTTATTAGGTAGTTGCTTGTCAGTCCACTGCTTCAGCTTGATGTCCACAGTGGTGTTAAACGTCCCTGAGTTTGTAGTCTGTGCTGCTGGAAGGTATATATTCTCAATCACGTGAGTAGATACCCTTTCCCATAAAGTTTTCTCAAGAATCTCCTCCCTAAAATGAAAGTTGTAACACATGTGACAGTTTCCAAACAAGCAGCTAACAGGTATGCACTCAATTTGTTAGAACCACTGAGAAAACAAAACTACAGAACATAGGACATACTCCTTAACTTCACAACACCTTCAACCAGTATCTGCCAAAAACTAAGGACACAAATGCACAATGTTTTCAGCAGCAAAGACAGCTTCAGAAGTTGGCCTCTAAGACTCTCACAGTTGCCACTGCACTGCACAACAGCTCCCTGCAGCCTTTCATTATACCAGTATAACCACGCAGAGCTGTGTGTGTTTATGCACGGGAGGTGGGGGAACATCATGGGGGCAGACTGCAAAGCATTGACATGATCTGACTACAGTCCATGCTCCCAAAAGAGCATGGGTTTTGTTTCTACAGTATTCTGATTTGATTGTTGGAACATGCTGTAGTTTTCCATTTGGGATTTTCATTGATTGCTCCCAGATTTGATAAACAATGAAGCAAGTTGACAAGTCCACCCTTTTATTGACATTCATTAACAAATGAGCTTCATGTCACTATCAAGCAAAGCACTACTTTCCCATTTATGGTGCCTTTCGTGAAGTAACAATTGAAACAATCCAACTTCAACCTTTCTAAATTGCAATGAACCTTACAGTTGCAGTGAGACAATTCGGTTGAGCCAGTGTAACATGCACCCAGTACCCACAGAGCCAGTCATGCTCCTTCTGCTCCTGACACAGTCTCTAGCACAGGTTGTGGGCTTCCTGCAGGCTAATTTTATGCTTGCTCAGAAAGCTAAATCAGCTTAGATCATATGAATGCCAGATTTGGCAGAATTGTGAGAGCTAAGAGACAAAATTAAAATTGCTAGAGAAAATCTAGAATTCTGTTGCATGGATAAAAGTGGATCAGAAGCTATTAATGTAAATCTACATAGGTAGATCAAAGCACTCTGTAAATTTACATAGGTAAAAAACTTCGGGATTTTTTTACATATATTTTTTCATTAAAAAACATATCTTCATAAGTATTATCTATTATTGTTGCAAACAAAAGAAGGCATTAAATTTCTCAAGACTTGAAATAAAGTATTTAGCTTTTCCGTAGCATCCTTCTATCAAAAGGATAGCGAGCCAGTTAAAACTTAGAAGTTAAAACTGCCCTTTTTTGGTGGTACAAGGCTCAGGCCCATGATAAGACATTGTCCAAGAAAACTAGTTTCTTACTTGTATTTGAGAATTTTGTTTACTAGAACTCTTTATATTTTAAAGGCAAACTTTTGTTAATAAAAAAAATTAAAAATAAAAAAAAAAAGGAAAAAAGAAAAAAATTACCATACCAGTGCTTTGGTGTGACCTGAGTCAAACTTATGACTTCATCAAGAATCTCATTCTTTGCTTTTTCAAACAATTCATTCTATGCAAAAGAAAACAATACGATTAAGTATAGTTTGATCCTGTTTCTACACAAAAAGTAAAAAAACACCCCAAACCTTTTTCTTTCATCCTTTAAACCCGAAATGATACCTCCTAGTCATGTTCTGTCAAGATCACAAAGAAATACTGACCTATTCCTGGAGGCAAGTTAGGTCAGATAACTGTATACTAGAAGAGTGAAGGACTTAAATATTGAAGTATCACAGTTTTGAAGAACAGTACTTCATAAAACAGAGCTCAGTATTTCCTTCCCCTACAAGTCCTCACACTTTAAAATGTCAGTACTTTATGTTAACTTTAAGAAACCTTTACAAATGAGATTAAATGGCATAAATTTTAATTCATAATCTTCAACCCTTTGTAGCACACCAGTTAAAACAGTAGTGTAATTTACCCTGTCAAGCTCTCGCAATCGGGGGTAATTGTTCTTCCATTCAGTCTCAAGATTGAAACGTGTGGCTGCAAAAACCAGAAACAAGGCCTTAACTTTTTTAGTTGTCTATATGAACTTCATCATTACCTTAAAAGTTTAGCAGCTCCTAAAATTGCAACAAATTTTGATTATAACAAAAGACACAGTTTAAGTGTGTCTGCAAATGAGCATAATTTTTGGCTATCTATGCTTAAACATTCTGCCTATAATTTACAGAATCCATGCATTAAAAAAAACATAGTGGAAAGAGCCATTCAACTTCCAGCTCTGCACAAGTCAGTCTTGCCCTGACCTTTATGTAGAAAGCCATTTTAAACAACATCTGAATCCAGTGGAAGAACTGTGTTTTGCTCACAAAAAAACCCCCACCAAAAACCCCTTGATTTTTCTCTTCATACTTATTTACTCCTTCGGATTTTAGAGCAAGTGGGTACTTCATACCATGAATTACTTTTCTGGGTCTTTTTATAAAGATTAACAGGGGCGATTATCAATCAACAAGAAATATTGACCATATAAAACACATAAAACATAATTGCCCAAGCATGTTAGCCAATCAGTTCTTATATGTCACAGTCCCTACATGTCCTTACACGTGGAAGAACTACCTGTTTAACAGCAAGTTGCTATTTCACTTGTTTTTTTTAAAAGATGTTTACCTTTAAAAGCATCTGCTTGCTGCTCCACAGACTCTCTCACCATTTTCCAAAAGCAATCTGACACAGCAAGACTTAAGTTCTTTGTTGTTACTTGATGTGCTTTCAGCATACATGTCCTGTAAAGAAAGACAGCTAGAGGAGATTCGATGCTTACCCACGCTTTCTGGCCCACATTTTCTCCTCCCAAGAATAAAGCTTTGCTTATAGAAGATAACATGTAAATGTGCACCTAACCCAAAATTCCAGTATCTTCCTCCAAAATATGCAATGTAGATAATCACCAAAGCAAGGGGGGAAAGCCCCAAAACAACGCAAACAAACAAAACTCCTCACCACAAATAATCTTTTATTCTAGAGGCTGCAGTGCAGGTACTGCAGTCCCAAAGACCATGCAGGGTATCTACCTAACAAACACCAGCCTTTGAAATCAAAACTCTGCTCTGTGAACTTCCCACCAGGTTACCCTTTGAATACAACATTGTCACTCCAAGGTAATTGATATTCAGAGGCACCACAACTCATAGTTGGGCTGGGTTCCCTCCTCCCCGCTGTATTATGTGCCTGGACATAGGCTGGGACTTAGGTTCTGTAGAGCCAATGGAGAGACACAGAAAAGCCTCAGAAGAGAGGCCTAGAACTGCAGTGGAATCAAGTGCTGCCTGTCTGTCTCCACTGTCTTAGAGCAAGCATTAGGAAACCAGGACAACTTGGTCAACTCAACACTGTACTAAATTTAAGCAGACTAAATCTCAAATAGTGTTTCCCCATTGCAATCCTTTTGAGATCAACAAGGAAAACTGATGCTAGGATTTACCAACACAGGCTCATTTTAGTACAAAGAATAAAATAGCAACATACTTTAATAGCTTTGAATTTTGAAAAAATTCCTCTTCATATTCTTTAATAGATTCAATGCTTTCACTGCTGTTTCCTGGCGAAAGAAAAGAGTGCTGCAACAGTTCCATTTAGACAGTTTTCTCTGCTACCAAGGACAAAATAAGCAGAGCTAGAGCTCTCTTTACCTTTTCCAGTAACAACTGCAAAATAACCCAAAGCTTTCATTGGGAAGAGTTTGCCTTCAATTATTTGCTGGATCTGTGAAAATAAAGGATTAAAAAAAACATGGTTAACTTTGCACAGAGACATTCTTTCCTTCATTTCCTTCAGCACAATATTAAAGCCAGATCCAGTTACATCTCTGCATAGAGTACTGCAGGATGCAGTTTGACATGGGACTGTGAGTTCTACTGATATTTAAAACAAACAAAAAATTAAAGGCGTAAAACAAATAAGGCATAACACAGCAAAACACAAAGTACAGTAAAAATGCCTATCCCTAAACACACTTAAGCCTTTTTGGGAAATGGAACTTGTTCAGGTCACCTTCATGAAACGAATCAGTATTGTAGCAAGCTGAGACTGAAGTCACACAGCTGATCACTAAAAGCAAGGCCTGAGAGATTAAAACACCAACCAACAACAACCACCACAACAAAATCATACTGAACACAGAAATAAGCACTCAAAATCATCTTGAACAGATAGGTGAGGTCCAATATTTATGACAGCAACTCAAGTATTTTACCATGTGTGACTTTAGCCATCAAAATGTGAGAAAAACAGTTTCAACTCACCCTGTTTGGGCTAGCCACGTTTTTCTCTGCAAGATCAACCTTTGTCAACACAAAAATTGTCCTTTTTCCTTGGGGATCCATTTGGCTGACTAAGTCTGTGACAATACTGCGTTCTGCATCCACTGACCCATCTAAAATACATACAAAGTTGTACTTCAGGGACTATGTAATCTAACACACTGAAGACACATTGGTGTCAAGTTTCATGTTACAACTTAAAACCAGTAAAATCAGACCCATTTTGGGGTACACAGAGTGAAAATTTGCTTTGTTCCCAGCATCATAAAAAACTAGTTTGTTCTATTTGTTTAAGTTTAGAACAATACCAGCTTGCTCAAAATATTCAACTCCAATATGCTGCCTCCAAAAATACTTTTGAAGATATCTTGAATATTATCACCACCATTTTTCTTTATTGATTAAAAACTCTTCTCAAAAAGTTGGTTTTTGCCACAGATTCTGCACAGATTGCCTTAATTTATAAACAGACATTCCACAGCATACTGTTTTGTACACCATACAAATTTTCACAAAAGGAAATTTAATACAATCAGGGCAGACCCCAGAGTAACAGAAGAACCATGATTAAAACAAAAAGTCCTGCCAGTTGGATAACGATCTAGACTCTGATTACCTTGAATACAGAGGATGATGGCATTAGGATTCTGCATGTAGGCCTTGCTGATACTAAAGATAGTTTCCTTTGTATCTGGAGCCATACCTGATGTCACAGTCTTTAATATGTATATGGAAATAAATATTTAAAGGGAAAAAAAAAAAAGAAAACAAAGATGTTAAAAAAACCCCAACAGCTAATGTTCTCACCAATAACACTACCTTAGTTTCATGTGTTAATTTTAAAAATTTTTTTATTTATTCCATACTTACACTAATGACTCCAGGTAAATCAACCAATACCATTCTCTGCAAACCAGGACCTTTCACACTTAAGGAGATGGTCTGTGAGGTAAAATTGAAATTCAAGGTTTGTACACACATCTACTTCGCATGTAGTTGCATGTACAAATACACACATATAAAACTATATAACTGCACATTTACACACATCTGCTTTAATCAGTAACAACCTGTAAATTTTAAATAGGAAGTACAACTTTAAATGGAAGTAAGTGTTATATAAAACTGATTTTAACAGTCCAAATACACTTTGCAAATGCAAAATATTAAGTATACACTAACTGGATTCACCACAGTGTCCCAGATGAAGAATACTTACAAAAGATATACATGTACAGATATTTGCCATTAAATATTAGAGAAGTCTTACCTCAGTGCTAACAGTGCACCCTTCTTTCACGCTATTTCTCATTCTGATTTCTATTTCATTTCTCAAAGCTGCAAGCTGTTACAAGAAAAGTAAAATATCAAATTTCACTCTAATTAAACAGGGGCTTACAGATCACACAGACGGTCACGTTGACTTCCAGTCACTTCTTTATACTTACATCCTCCTCTTTGGTCAGATCAAACTCCCGAGAGCTGTCTTTGAACAAAGCCACATGATGGGGACCTTCACTAAGGGTTACCTAAATGGTAAAAGCCTAATGAGAAAGCACAGCAAATCTAACACAAAGAAACATGAGAAGTACGTGCACTTTGCACTGTAGAAATACAACTATATGTAATGCTTATTTATCACAGAATTACTTAATGGTAGGCATTATTACTACACAGACAGTATACATGGATTATATATTGGCCCATAGAGGCTTTATCACTGGCTGAAACAACCTGCTTGCTTAAAGGCCATTTTATAAACATACGTTTACACATACTTCAATAATGGCATAATCAGAGAGAGAACAATACAGCAAATACTGATTCAGGGATTATGATGCTTCTTACCTTAACAGGGGAGCGTGTCATCATCTCCCCAGACCCTCGGGGGAATATGCGGGCTTGGGCGATCATTTCTAACACGCTGGTTTTTCCTGCGCTTTGATCTCCAACCACCACCACCTTAAGTGAAAGTTTAAACAGCTGTTGGCTTTCAGCAGGACATTTTGGAAGCCTAGACAGGCTGACTAGAAATACATGAATCTGTACGAAGAGCAGCTGTATTCTCTTTGATAATCAATGCATTGGTTTAAAGATGGAATCTTTGAAGAAATACTAAGTTCACGCAAAAAATTTGACTTAAGACAGCCCTCTGTCAGGCCACCTAATGAAGAGAGGAAGGACTTGTGGCTCTCATGGCAGGCAGCTCTTCTCTTCTTGTACAAAATTCTTTCAGCAGGCAAAACACTACACATGTGGTAGATGCTTATCCTGAAGCTGAATTCTGAAGTAGTTGCTGTCCTTTCCCCATCGTAGTGGTTTCCTATAGAAGCTACCAGTGCTACAGGTGGTTGTGCAAGCAGGAAGCATTCCTGGTTTTCTCCTACACCAGCAGTCAGGCCAGACAAACCCCATCCCACAGTTCCCTCCAACAGCAGAACTGCTGCAGGGAGACAGCCAGGACACCTTACCCTCTGAGCTCCACTCACACACACTGGCAAACAACAGCCACTTTATGAAGCCAAGGAGGATGGGGCACCCTGACTGAAACCACTTACAATTAAAAGCTGAGAGCACAACAGCAGTATCTGAACCTAGACAGAGATTATAATTAAATGCTTCATTCAATTATAAGACTGGCGTTTCATAAAAAAATCACTGAATTTGTTATGTACTTACTCTAGGTAGGTGATCTTGAGTGTTATAACTGGCGTCATAATCTGACAGTATGTCAAGTACTTCAGAATACATATCAATCAAGGATTTCTACAAAAAAGAAGTACAGAAAGAAAACACAGCCAATTAAGACAACAGTGACTGAGTTTCAGACTACTTCATCTGTAAACTCATGTGTAAAATTGTTTTTATTCTCTCCCGATGCTTTGAAATCTCAACTGCCTACACTGTAGCACAGATCTTCGTTTTATGAAGTACAATACCAAGTAAAGTCACTCCTTGCCTCCTGTGGATGAAAATACTACAGCATCTTGCTGAAGGAGGAAAATGAGAGCTCTTACTTAGGTACAGCATCAGAGAACAACAGAGCTCAAAATTCAGTTTCCAAGTTAAGAAGCTGAACTGAGTTCCTTCCATTAAACATTGACTTAACATCTTTAGTTTGATGAGCAATAAGCATTAATAAAGGTATAGAGTTATCAATCTCATCCTTTATCTTCCAGTTCTCAGAGGAAAGAGCAAGATCAATACGGTCAGCGAGTGATGCAGAGAGAGGTAGAAAACATCCATTTTTAGAATGCTCAGGATGTTGGCAGGCAAAAGCAAAAGCATACTTAGTTTAGTCTCCCTGGATTTATACAGAGCCATTAAATGATGTTTCCTGACCCCATAACTTATTCCTACCAAACTCTGTAAGACCCATGACACAGCATAAAGGTATCAGACTGTGTGTGTAAGAAGGTAAGGTATAAGAAGACCTGGAAGTAAGATTATTAGAAAATACAGTGAAGCTACATCAAATAACCCAACTCCCATTTCCCAATCACTTGGGTAGGTTATTTAGTTAGATGTGGTAACCTCTTTTTGCTCTTCAACTGAAGCCATTTCCAAAAGCTACATACTTAAAAAAAGAAAAAAGGAAGGGATGTGTAACAGCCTGGATGAGTCAAAAAATTAGCAGAAGTACCTTAAAACTAATGTTAGAAGTTCATATATGAATTAACAAATATAACTCAGAACAGCATCGTGGAAATAGTGGAAAATGTGGCGTAATTACATTTCTATGTGGTTTTGTAACACAAATACCTTTAACTTCCTCTGATGAATTCCCTTGTCATCTCTTTGCAGTACCAATTTTCTTAATTCTTTGTTCTCCTTCTCTAGTCGCTCGAGCATTCTTTGGTATTTGAGCTATAAAACGGTAATACAAATATACTTGTGTAATTATGGAAATAGTACACTCACATATGCAAAGTTTTACCTGTGGAAAATGTATAATCCCTCAGGCAAGTCCTTCAAAAATACAGAAACCTCTGTGATCATTACAGTTATTAAAAATACAAGGCCATCAAGAGAAGACCATTAGAGTTTATTTTTTGCAATGCAACTCCTTTTCTTCCAAAGTCTTAATAAGACAACACTGTTCCCATACCCATTACATATGGAAATACATAAATTAATCTTTAGGCATCTTAAGCATCATTTTCAAAGAAGCTACACATATGGAATCACATAGAAACTGGTGTCAGTGGGAACTGGCCATTCAGTCAAAAGGATCACAGGGCTTAAATGTGAATTAGCATACAACCTCAGTTCAAGACACAACTGTACCAGCTCAGTCCTCTTCAGGAGATTACAATAGTACTCTGAAGATTACGTATTATACATAAATATATATATTTGATATCTACTCTGAAACCCATTTTCTATGATGTAGTAATGCATTTGGCCTGAATGTATTTTAAGAACAAAAGAAATTCCAAGGTGTTAGTAAAAAATAAGTAAATAATGAATGCATTCAAAACTAGCAAATATATGAAGAGGCTACAAAAACCTGTATCAAAACAATGGGGCTGAGCCAAAAAGCCAATCAATTTAGAAGTCAAAAGATAAAAGACTAAGTACATTAACTTAAGAAAAATGAGCAAGCAAACCAAAATACCGACAAATATGACTAATATGCAACAATTCTGAAAAAAATCAAGCTTCAAAATAACTAGTTCTGCCTTGCTAATCAAGGAGATTTAAACTTTCTTGGAATGAGGTCTTGCATTCTCTAAGTCATTGTCAGAGAAAGAACAGACTAGATTGACCTTTGGTCTGTGCCAACATGAGGAACTCTGTATTGATAAACTCAGATCGAAAAAAGCACTGCAGTTTTACCAAATGTATTTCAGGGCTGCTTTTGTCTAGTAAATCTGAGTCTGCTGCACATAAATCACTACAGAAGACATCAGTAACTCAGAAAAGTCACCTGAGTGCGTAGAAGTTCTTCTTGAAGTTGATCAATCTTCTCTTTGTCAGAAACCTATGAAGAAAAGTAAGCATGGCTACTATCACTTGTTTACTTCAACCACTGGCAGCAACCAAATCACAAACTGAAAGCTTCGTTCCACATAAGAAAACTGACTTTACATGCATTTTAAAGCAAATAAAATTCTTCAATTAGCATTTGAGATATAAGGCTGATGGAAAGCTCCATCTGCTACAGTAGATTCACATCAAAGAATCCTCTGAATTTCAGTACATGCAAATGCAAAAAATAAGCCTTCAAGACTTAACGCTAGGAAAGTGGGCTTAGGGAAAAGCAGCTTTAGACAGTGCTGAGGGAGTTTTCTGGACAGTGAACTAAATGTAGGTTTTGTGGTCAAATTCTCACAATCTTGTATGTTAATTCTGTGAATTATCATGATCTTAATGGGATACAATCACTAGACTACAGAAACTACTTTCAGGTGAGTATTCACTATTTCTGAATATTCACAATGATTCTTATTTTATACTTGTTTGTCAAAATTATAATTCTAAACATGCCGCACAACTTCATAAATGTTAGTTAGGTAGGACAGTCTTGAAGGGTTATTTCAAAATTATTTAAATTACATTAAAAACTGGAAAAATTAAGATGTTACAGTACAAGATATTTTGAAGTTCAAGGCATTAATGTAATAATGATCAGACACTGAGAACCCTTTTTAGACAATTATTCATAAAATATGTTCATCATGATGTAATAGACAGTTGTTTAAAACAATCTCCCTTTAATAACATACAGACAAAAGTATAAATGGTGCAATACAAATTGCTATGATGTAAATTTTTTACAAACAGCATAAAATCTAACGGTTGACTGGTGAAATGTTTAATTTAGAAAAAACTGTAATCTAAACAATTGCTGGAAGCTTTAATATTTAAATAAGCTTAATGTAATAAAGCTCATGTAACATTTACAACTCAAGTTAGCTTCAGATCAGAAAGAGCATATTATCTACTATGCAGAGGACAGCTGTCATTTAGACATAAATTAATTCTGTTACTATAATTTCACAACAGTCGTTACAGATTAAACATGACAAAAATCCACAATTATTCATAGTGATCAATATTATTTAGCTATTAAGCCTGTCATGTACAGAACTCTGTCTGCACTTTATAGAAAGAAATCCAAACTGACACTTCCATCTTTGTCCAATTATTTTCTTGGTTCACAAACAGCAAAGAGGAGGTGCTGTCAATTAGCTTTTCACTTCTATTAATTAGTTTAGCAGTTGCAAAAGCACATCAGAAACAGGGTTAGTTTAACACAGAGGACTTGACAGTGCAGCCACAAGGTGGTATATGTAAATAAATATTTACATATACACACAATTCCAACATCTCAGAGACATAGGGGAAAATAGAAGTAGGAGGGCAAAGAGAATGCTGTGGAGAGTCAAAACAAACAAAAAAATTAAGGAAAGAAAAGGAAAACAAAGCATTTGCATGTGCTACAGACTTCCAAAACAGTAAATATTTTACTGCTCTCTGCTTTTAAGCAAACTGTTCTCAAAGGACTTGTGATGCACCTCTGAAATCCATCCCTACAGACACCTCTGACCACACGAGCAGTGTCTCTATGGGCTGTGTGCTTACATTCAACAGTGACTCACAATATTGCACACAGCTTACAAGTCGCAGGATATGAAGGAAAGAATTATCTAGCACTAGATGATTAATTCTAACAAGGCCAATCAGGTAAGCTACATCAAAAATAGATGATGTATTTGCCTCTGTGTTGTTTGGTGCAGGTGATATTTCAGTGTTAGTACAAACAGTGCTTTGAACATGTACTCCATAACAGTGCTAAAAATGTTTAAGTTGCCAATATTGAAAAGCTAAAACTAACAATCTGAAGTATTGATAGCCACACATGACTAATCCAAGATTCCTACACAAAAAAAAAAAGTAAAATAAAAAATTAACTACTAAAATATGTCTATACAGACAGATCAGTTTTTGTTTAATCCAGTTCAGCGTGGTTTGTACATCAAGATTCCTCCTTCTTTCCCCCTTGCCAGCATAAAGAGCTATGAGAAAACTGGAGAGCCATTTTTAATCAAGGGTTCCTGCACACAGATGCAGACACCTGTTTACCAAGATTACCGAAAGCTCCTCAAACATTTTGCAGAGCTGTTGCTTTCCAACAACCTTTGTCACATACTGTACAAAATAATAAATGCCTCTGAAAATCCAATACCTTTGAAACCATAGTTACTGGTCTTGTATATTCTCTAACAATACTACAAATAATTTTAAATTGATCATCTACAAAACTACAATGATTTTCACATAAATGAAACTATCAAGGTCCAGACCAAATGCATTCAAGCAGCCACGCACAGTGCAGCTCTATAAACTCAAAATTATACTACTAAATATTTATGATAAGGCTGACCAAAAAAACCCAACAGGAAACAACCACCTTTTTGTTTTTAGTATCCTCTCTTGATTGTGAGATGGTTCTTACTATTATTCAATTTACAACTGTGATAGATTTAATATTGAGTAATTAAATTAAAATGCAAAAATGTGCAAGAAAATCGGGCAACAAAACTTCTCTAATATAGAGGCAAGGAAGCCAATTTAGTTAAAAAATAAACAACACTAGTTTATATGTTTTCCAAAGGATCTACAATGATTTATTTCCATGACAGGAACAATTTATGCTTCTAAAGGAGAATCTGGATCAATAATTAGGATCTTTGAGTCCTATCACCATATTAAGATACTAAAGAAAACAGCCTACCATCTCTTGTAATTTGATGCAAGTAAAAAGATTAGTGTGACAAACAAAGACACATTCCTTGTCATAAGGCATGTATGCCAAACGGGACATCTGAATGCTAAATGAAAACTTTTTATATGCAAAGGTAGGTAGACCTTCAACACTCAGAAGACATGAAATACTTTCCACAAAGGGCAGGATAATATTTCCAAAGATGACCCCTGAAGTTGCTTTACAGCTTGGGAATTGTGGAATTAGTTGCAACAAAGTACTAACAAAGTAGAATTTCAATCAGAAACAAATGAAATATCAAGCTCATTTTCCTTCCTGATTGTGTTTATTAGGCCGATAAATTTTTGTATATCAAATATCGTATTGCCTTTCCAGCAATTTTTACAATTCATATACTTTATTATAAACTTCAAGCTACTATTCCATACTCCAGCTCTCTCAGTAAACTATATACAATCTGGTAGAGGCTGAAGAAGTTACCTTTATTAAAAAAAAAAAGTAACTCAACAAATAGAGAATATTTAGACCACTGAAGACATCTTTACTCTTACTAAAATACACATCTGGAAGGGAATGAATGCAAGAACAGCTGTAGGACACATACTGAGATAAAGTAATTTCAAATAATTAAATTTACATTATATTTTATTGTACGATGCTTAGACTCAGGATAACTGAGGATAGAATACATCAGTGCTATTTTAAATCCAGACAGAATATTAACTAAATAAATCTGAAAAATTAAATGAGGAAAAAATGCCTTTCACCATCTTTTTTTAAATTAAAGGAGCATTAAAAGTTTAGAATGGCTGGGGGTTATAACTCTAAAACATAAAAAATAATATGGCAAGAAAGTAAAACACTGGAGCACGAAATGCTACTATACTTTCAGAGAACAGCGATTTTCCTCTGCTGACTAAAAAGCATAATAATTACATTAATTGCTATACAATCATGTCTAAAAGTTTAGTTCATATTTAGTGTATTCCTCTTTCTGTGGGATTTATCTTCAGATGCCCAGAATATCAAGTTCTGTATTCAGTGCTCAATTCCAAAGCTGTTGAAAAGCACAAATAATCAGAAAGCTTTCAAGGGGGCACAGAAGCAGCCAACAAATCAATGCGGTTAAGAATTACATGTTGTAACAGATTAGACAATTAAAATATCCCAATTTATGAAGAATTTCCAATTAATGTCAGCCATATAATAATTAAATGACTTGATGTTAAATTGAGTAAGTAAAGTGAACTGCAGATGTTCAACAACCACAACATATCAGTACAAATTCCGCTTTAGGACGGAAAACAAAGGACTACCTTTGATTAATATGCAGTAGATACTGTTATTAATAGGAGTATTTAATTGTCCGTGCAAAATTGTTTCGAAGGAGTTCCTGTCATTTTCAGATTGGTAACATTATAAAGCAGGGAAAAAAGTTTCCAGACACATATTGCCTGAATATAGCTACACTGTTACAAGATAAAGCTACCATAAGCAACAGTAAACAGACTTGACATTAATTCACATACTTCCCTTAAGTGCCTTTTTAATGTATGAACGTTAAATAACAGTTTTTATAGAGACAGAGAACATACAATTTCTATGTGACACAAATTACCTATTCTGCTTTTAACACCACACTTTAAAGGCAACTTGGTTAAATTGAAACGGGACTATACATACACACTACACTGTAGTGAAGTTGGCCGCAGTAATTATTTGGGCCCCTGATTTAATTAGTTAGATTTTTCTATCTCAAATGCAGAAGGCTGGAGTATTTGATTAGTGTGAATGCAGTACATATCGTCCCTTAAGCCATCACCTTTCGCTTCTGCTGGGATGAGCCCATGTTATATTGGCCAGCGGCTCTGCGCGCTTCCTCTTCGTGCTGCTGGATTTGTTGTTGTAACAGAATGAGTTCCCCAAGCAGGCCCTGCCATGAGTTTATAATAAAAAGGAGAGGAAAATTTGGGGTGTAAGGAGAACAAAGTTAAACCAAAGGGTATAACAAAGACAGATGAAAACCAGGTATGAATGGGTCAGTTCAAACAAAAGTGACATTTCATTAGCGAGATCTCTTGCTACCTGGAGTGGATAGAGCCAGCAAAACTATGCATTTTGCAAATCCAGGTAGAACCAAACAATCACCATTCAGCTACACTTTATAATTACATTCAACTTTGAATAGGCATCTAAATGTTTTAAAAATTCAACTATGCTGGCTTTAAAATATTCTCAAAGTGTTCAGAATTTCATTTCAATTATTCATACAAGAAGTCCTTAAGTATCAGCAATTTTTCAGAACCTAAATATCCATGTATCTACAGTGTTTTGGATATTCTACACACAGCTGTGCACAACAGCTAACAGGCTCAGCTTTGTCATAGAAGTTCTCTTTTTGTTTTTATACCCAGCAAACACAGACCGTTTATAGAAAGATGATTTCAGTAGAAGAATACTTTCTGGAGCATTTAGGAAAAAAAAAAAAAAAAGTGCCCCCTCTCCACTTCTGGAACACACTGCAACTTAAATTGATGCTGTCATAATCCTCCATGTTCACTTCGATAATCCCTAAAACTTCATCCTTATTCCTTTACTCATTCAGCATTTCCACAAAGCTTAGTTTTCTTCTCTTCTCTGCCCATAGTAAGTATTCCTATAATGGTAAGCTGTTTTTCAAAACTTAGTTTAGAAATACTAATCCAGTATCTACTGGAACTTTATGAACAGGTTATTTCAGAGAATGCAGACAAAATGATTAATGAACTATTTAAATAATGCTGTTTAAAAAATAATACATCATCTTCTAAGAAAACATGCAGTGAAATGAAATGTTTCAAAAATGTACTTCAGGAATGAAAACAAACCCTGAAATAGAACTTTGGTGTAAGAATTCAAGACATCTATGACCAGGTTATACATTTGTTGCATGAAATACACACACAGGCATGTACACATAAGGATAAACAACACAGGAGAAAATGGAAAAAGGAGAGAGACAATCAAATGACCAAATATAAACATTTGTTAAATAGGGATTTGTATCATTTCAAACACAGAAAAATCTTCTCATTTGTATTTTACTGAAACACTTTAAGATTCAATAAGTGCCCCTATTGCCAGACTAGCAAATGCATCAGAGCAGTGCCAGGAACCAGGCAAAAGATTTCATTTCTATACAGCAGCAAGGAGAGAGAGCCTCAGAGCTATATGTAATATCTGAGGAACAACAATAATATTTTGCCATTTTGCAGACAGGGAAACTCTCAATATGACCTGACACATTCTCTTTAAGCATTGTTATGGGACAAAAAAATCTAAGAAAAACCACTGAACAAAATCTGCCATGAAGGCCTTTTAGCATCTGAACAGGAAATGTAACAAATGTTTGAAGTCACTAAATCTAACTATTTAATGAGCAATTATTTTCTAAGACATCTGGCACATGTGACTCTTATTCCATAGCAAAGTATGAAAAGCCCTTTTCAACTAGTTACCCCATTTAATAAAATATTCAAATAAAAAATAAAGTGATTTAAAAGGTTTCTCTGTAACGCTTTCTTCTTTGTTTATGTCAGTCAGTAATCTTATTAATGTTATTTCCTTTGTATGTCTTAATTTATACCTTTGAATTAAAAATATAAAAATTACATAGATACATAAAAATATATAATAAATATAAAATATTAAAGATCAAGAAATTTAAATAACACAGAACTATACACACAACACCCAGGCTGCTAAGAATCAAGACACAAACAAAAATATTTACATCTCTCTCATTGGACACTGTGTCCCCCCACCGTCAAAATCAATCATTCCAGTGTAAAACTAGGTTTATTTTCAAGAATTTTATCTAGAAAAAATCAACACTTAATCCATTAATGAGATTTCAAAAACCAAGTTCTTTACAATCATTATATTAATTCTTTTCATTGTCAAAGAAACAATGTAAAGGGGAATAACAGTAGCTGACAGACACATTGGGATAAATCCTGCAAAGTCATAATGAGAATCTGTGTGCAAAATAAATTAAAAAATAAAAAGAAAAGCAGAATGAGTGCTGACACGGGTCCTGCATATACTTCAAATTCGCCTCCATTATTTGACATTAAAAGTTAATATAATGTACTTTAGCTGAGTATGACTCTCTCTTTAATTTAAAAGCAATGCAAAGGTATGAAGATGACAAGGAGGGTAAATAGCTCAATTTTTAAAAATCTGAATATATGTCAATTTTATCCAGAGTACCTATAACATGAAACTGGAAATTAAGCTGAAAATATAATGGTCATATTAATAAAAGAGAAAAAATTATGGAAACTTTATTGCATAGCTTGCGAGAACAAAACAAACAATGTTTTAAAAAAAAAAATAAAACAGATGGCAGTCAAGTGATATTTGTTACTCAAGCCTCTTTTTCCCCCTCCAGCAGTAGCTGCAGGGAAGGGCTGTGGGACACTGTGCTGCTTCTTACCCTGACGAGGTGCCCCAGTGCGGGCTGAGCGAGGCAACCACACGCTGCCAACTCCTCACCAGTACAGCAGGTTCTTGGAGGCATGAGATTTTACCCAAGTACCAAAGCAGAGGAAGGACCGGCTAAGCCCCAAATCAATGTCTGACTTGCACTTTTCACTCCAACTCCATCACAGCTATAACCACTAAACATTTTCTTTCACGTTAAAGGCTAAGCTTTGGAATTTGTTTGCTTTAATAGGAAGCTATTTTTGCAGGAAAATTTTCTTGGGAGACAGACAGTAGTGCAAGATAACTGTCTAACAGACAGTTTCAAGTACAAGCCCCCACCCACAATAGAGTAAGATATTTTTACTACACTAGTTTTTATAACTGTCTTCTCTCTTCTTTCTCCCAGAACAAATTTTTTTTTTTTTTAATTGTAAAAAGAGATTTAAACTCCATTCATTTAAATTACTATCTGAGCACTTCACACTTTTAATTTAATTCTCTTCTAAAAATATGGTACCTTTTGGATTAAGTGAGAGATTATGAGATAAACACATTAGCTGACAGGAAGCAGTACAGTCTGATTTGGTGTTCAGGGCACCTTTCAATCGCTCAGTTACTTTGCAAAGTAACTGCTTTCTCATTCATTCTACTCAAAGTTTTTAGAAACCCATCTGAGGATTATGCCCAATAACAATTCTTCCTAGATTCCTTTATCAGTTACTAATCCCTTCACAACAAAACAAAGTCAGTTCGTCAGACACATTTAATACCATACTACAGCATTTTATGCATCTATACAATCACAATTCTTAAACTAGTATTGGTTAACAGTGGTAAGCATTGAATGTAAAAAGGCCATCTAATCCATTGTCTTGAAAATAACAATTTTGCCCACCAACAAACTCAATGATTATGTTTTGTTAAGTATTCATATGTGCCTTGTTTGAAATATTCTGACCAAAATTGATCATGTTAATTAGCAAACCAACAGTTTCTAAGCACAACATATCAGATATGATTGGAATAACAAAAAAAATCAGTAGATCAGACTAAATTTTCCATATCATACTGATTTCAAATTTTTCCCATACCACAGTCAAAGTTTTGTTGGCAACACTAAAATGCAGATGACACTGCATCAAACCCCCCCCCCAGGATAATAACAAGTTTTAATTTTGACTGAATACCAGTAATACCATTTCAGTTAATCCAGTTATTAAAGACAATAAACCCAGATGGCCACTTCTTCACAAAGCAGTAGTAAGGTATATTTTATGTTTTATACAGTGAAACCTGTGCTAAGCAATCACTCAAGAGAAAACAGACAGTTTGCAGACAAATGGGAAATAAAAAGCTAAGTTAATTCTCATGTAGAAATCCATCATTATTCTACAGGGGAAAAAAATGGTAGTAAGATGTGAGCTTTGTACAGGTTTCACTATACACTGTCATGCAGTATTAATGTAGAATAAGTGTATACATGCCTGTATATACAGAAAAGTTTTTTATGGAAAAGCCCCAGTTCAGACACTTTAAGTTGCAAAAATAATTATATGATTATTTACAAATTCCCTAATATATATTGCTTTCCTTCCATTTTTAAAAGAATTTTAAAAATAAAATCAGGAAAAATGAAAAAGCCTTTTTAAGAATGAGCAACACGACAATTTAGGAATTTAACAGAAACAAGATCTACTGTTCATGAAAACAAAAAAAAATTAAATGCTAAAACTTTAAGTTATCAAAATATAATAACTTTTTTTCCCAGAGAATAGTAACAAAAATGTCATGTATGCTTTATCTAGATAAAGAAAGTAAAAAACAGACTGCTTCAAAAACTGGAAATTCTTTATTAAGACAGGAATCTTTAAGTAAGAATCACAACTATAAAAATGTCAACACAAATGAGGTTGCAAGCAGAAATGCTTAAAAATAACTATAAAAGCCTAAACCAATTTCAGTAATAAGCTAGAAACTCAAGTGCCACTGAGAATATGTCCTGAAAAATTACAAATGCACATAAAATACCTAAAATCACATTCTTAAAAAAACCCCCTATTTTCTTAATAATACAATTCCTGAAGATTTTTATGACTGCCTCATATTTCCTTACACCACAATATTTATTATCACTGCACTGTTTATATATATGAAAAGCAGTAATGCATACTCAAGTAAGTTTCAATGATATTCTTTCCAAGCTGCTTCAAATAAATCTGCAACTAGCTACTGATGCAGTTTCAAAAAATAAATACCCGTTAATCAAGAAATGTTCAGTTTTGCAAGTAAGTAATTACCTTCTTGAACTGTTTGTCATTGTCATACCCCTGGTCAGTAGCCCTGAATGCTGTTTCTCCTGGAGCACCTAGAACATAATTACAGAAACTCATAAGATGTAAAACGCACTTAAAAATTCTCAAACTACACCTACCATAAAATTAAAGCTTCCACCCCTATGAATGAGTAATTAAATAATCTTTGAAGTTCCTATAAAAAAAGATTAATCTTAAGAAACTGAAGAAGAAAATCAGACTAAAACTCATCTGAAATTTTTTTATCTAGATTGTGACTCGGATTAGTTATATCACAAGGCAGTAGGCAGCTTCAGTTAGAATATTAAAAGTTCTCAAAACATTGTAACATTAACTCTGAGAAACACGGAAGGATAATACAAATTCCACCGGTGTTACTGTAACGAGGAAAAAAAAAAGGCAACTTTCCTATTGTAATGACCTAAGTTTTCAAAAGAAGCTTCTGGAATAAGCCTGAAATAAAAAGCATCTGCTAAGGACTGTGGCAGAGATATATCAATCATTCATCTATTCCTTGTCAGAGGCGAGGATCTAAGTCAAGAAAAGATTTTTCCACCTGGAGAGTGGCTGGGCACTAAACAGGCTCCCCAGGGAAGTGGTCAGAGCACGAAGCCTGACAAGGTTCAAGAAGTGTTTGAACAATGCTCTCAGGCACATTGTATGATTCTTGGGGTGTCCTGTGCAAGGCCACAAGTTGGACTCTATGATCCTGACAGGTCCCTTCCAGTTCAGCATATTTTATAATTCTATGAAGTATTTTTAAAATAGCTGGAAAGTATTTGTAAGTCAAGATTAAATTGCTGTAAATAGTTGTGCCTCTATTGATATTCACTCCTCTTAGTACAGTAGAGCTTTAAAAGTTTGCTTTAAAAAGGCAGGTTAAGGGCAGGAAAAAGGGCTTTTACACACCTAACAACAGAAGTAGATCAGAAGCTCCTATGACTTCACTAACCAAATTGTAACCTGTGAAAAATCAGCAGAAGAGGGGAAATAAAAATTATAAATACAAAACAAAATGCAAAATCAAGATGAGGGATCTTTGTCTCACTTGGAGGACCACACAGTCATAAATGGCCACTATGCCTGTGTGAGTATGATAATAAATAATAATAGGTGACATCTCACAAAACCAGTCAATAACAACAACAACTATCACTGAATTTTTGATGAAAATATCATTCAACCATTGCACAAGGTTCGTTACAAATTTCTTATTTCACATGCTTGCAGTATTAAGAACCTTCATTCTTAATAATGTAACTAATTTCTGCTGAAACAGCTGTGATACTGTTACTCTCCAGTGCCACTCTCACTTCTACCAAGTTCTAGCTGGTCACATCCAGCTTCTCTGACTTACTGAAGGAATCAAGCTTTCAATTTGTTAGTTGTACAAGAATTCTAGTTTTCTATTCAATGTCACATTTTGGTTCTCTGTACTTGCTACTACAATTCTTGCTTTTAAAAATACATTACACTTACCTGTGTCCATAACACTTTCAGACGAGATATTCAATGAAACCACACATTTTCAGGATCCACTTTCTTTATAATCTAAGGACAAACCTGCACGCTCATCTTGAATAGGTTATGCTTTTAAAATTAAAACTAAGCTGAAAAATTGTTCTCACCAGGAGATAGAAATCCTTTCAGTGAAGCGAAGCTCTCTCCAATCTTGTCAAAGTCAGGCAGAAGTTTGGCAAGGTCATCTGCATCAGGGAGGGCTTTGATAAGTTTTTCTAGGAAAACAGTACAACAGTTAGTGAGTAGGGGTTTTTTTCCACTTTTTTTGTGAACAAAAAGGGCTAAGGCTGTAAAACCTAGCAACTGTTTCAGGATGTGGCTTTTTTCTTTTTCAAAAAAAATATTAAGAAGTTTCTTTCCACAGGCACCTCCCCCCACTAGCGTTGGAAAAGATTATCAGATCGGAAAAACCAATTGCTTTTTTAGACTTTGAACTTCCTGGTAAGTTGGTTGCCTCAGGTACTTTATAATTGCCTAAGAATTAGTGCTGCATTTCACCACATTTCATAATTATTCTCTAACATACTTTGTAGAGGATCTTTCAAAATTACACAGAACTCTAACTATGCTCATGTCTTGAACATTTTCAGAAAAGCTTAGTTTTCAATCCCATAATAAGCCAATTTTGTAATCCTTTAAAAAAGTCAAAATTATTAGCTTTAGAGTACTATAAAAATGTAGTGTCCGCTAGCAATAGAAACAAGAAAACACTTCTTTCAGTTATTCAATCTGCATTTACCTATGTAATGCTGATACATGGCATGGAAAATCTTTAAGGTCCCTTCCAACACAATGATTCTATATAGTAAAATCTTCATAAATGATTTTTTTAAAAAGAACTCTACCTTTCTACTCTGCGTTAAAGAAGTCAGTGCTTGATTTTCAGATTTCTCTCTTTCATCTGAAAATACGCAAAAACCTCTACTGCAACCTGAAGGTTCAGGAAAACAAGAGTCTGTATTTTTCATTTTTTTTTTCTTCTGTATCTTCAAGATAATTTTGTGGGCAGGGAGGTTCACTATTCTGCCTTTTCAACTGGCCTTTTACTCACGCATATTTTTTACTTATCTGTTTATATCTTCACTCGTTCATTCGTATAGAAAGAAAGAACTTCATGCATAATACTACCAAAACCTGTCTAAGCCCTTTTGATCATGCTGCAAATCTTCTTTCAGTAATAGGATTATACGGCCTTATGAAAGGACCAAGAACATTCTCAAATGAAAAGATGAATTATGGAAAATCCATGCTAAACAATGCTTAATTTCTTCCTACGAACACACTCATACAAATGCCTTGGTGAGACACACCAAAGTCTAAACATACAAGTTCAGTCAAATTACAGCTAAAAAGTTACTCCTGGAGCCTGCTGAGGACCTATGCTCTTATGTTTAAGTTTTACATGTGCCAGTCTTTAGATAGAGTAACAACACAGCTTTTGTGATACCGAAGTCGATCAGTTCATCAAGCTCCCAAACGAAGTCAGGAACAATCCACTTATATTCATCGAGATCTGGCATCATGTCCTTCCACTGATCATATGTCTAACACAAAAAGGAAAAAAATAATGGTAGAAATAGAAAAAGAGATGTACATAGAGACGCTTATGAGCAATCTATTGAAAAGTTATACCTACACATAAAACATACTAAAACACCATCTTTAGACATGAGCAAAACTTGGATCTTTTAAATTCTATAGTAGTTCTCCAAAACAATGTTTTCTATATTCATTCATCTTTACTGTCATTAGTTAACCAAACAGTGACATTTTGTATTTCTGTGGCTATACCAAGAACTACTGTTTTGAAGCACGTAATAACAAAGACAAAATGCATAAAATAGCTTCCAGAGATAAATACCTTCTTGGCTGTATAACCACCTCCTACTGCAGAGCCTAATATAAGGTAGCGAACTTTGAGAAGCCTTGACGCCAGCCTAGCCAGCCAAAAGTTCCTGTGGAACTGGTATCCATATTTTACATTTAAAAGTTTTGTTTTGCGAAGGGGAAGACGATTAAGAGATGAGAACAGCTGAATGGATATCCTTAAAGGAGGTCTTTGAAACTTTGAACTTGGATAGTAGGGATGATGTATACTGCGGGAAACAAGATGCAGGTTTTGAAGTGGCGATTTTCTCTTTATTCCACAGCTGTTATTTGCCAGACTCCGGCAGATGACACTAAAAGAAAGAAATAAAAGCTCTAAGTAACTGATTTCTTCAACACACCATTAACTCGAACACCTCTTTAGAAGCAATTCACATCACATTTTAGCTCGTTACAGTTAATCTCATTATATCACTCCAAATGTACAATCTCCAGCCATCATTGGTATGTACCAGGAAAATAAAAACCTGTAAACATCATTAATGAGTATAGAATTTCTAGTGATTACAGAAACAAAAACCTTACGTACCATTTATGCAGTCTGTTGTGAATTCAATTTAACTTCCACACTGGAGTAAGGTAAGTAACATGTCTGTGGTAACACACCATTTGGGCAAACAGGATTAAAGTCCACAGAAGATTAGCAATATAAAAGAGAACTTCACAGTTTGGCCTATCTTATTCTCTAAAAGAACTTTCAGAGAACATTAAGTTTGTAGAGGATTTTCAAACTTCAAAGAAACAATACAACGAAAAAAATCCTCTGTAGAATATATTTGTCTTATTTCGGCAAAGTAGATTGTGCTTTGGGTTGGAAGCAGGTACTCAATGCCATCTTTCACTCTAACACACTGCAGTTCTGCGATTACAGGACTATGGTTTTGTCTCGGGTTGTGCACAGACAGGATTACTTCTGGAGATGGCTGCACCGTGTTTGTTGATGCCTTCAATGAAGGAACTGAGATTTATGCAGGAGGGCAAATTTCAGTCTGAAAGACCTGACTGAAAACAGAGCTCAGCCATGAAATGCACATGTTGAAACACAGGACCTGCATCAGTCCTGCCCCTACGTTAAACACTCCGCCTGGACTAAAGTACACTAAAGGGTACTTTCAATTACACTATCTGCACACTTCAGCATCGAGGGGTAGTTTGGTTAGTCTAGGGAAAAGACAACTGCTCTGGAAAAACCAGTTTCTTCTGTCATGTTTTTAGTCCCACCATCATATCAGAATGGTTAATGTTAAATCATTTACTGGATGAGAAATATGAGTGAAGTTACAGTCTTGAAATTAAAGCTTGTCCCCTGATGCTTTTTTCAGGGTTTTCAATATTATCCAGTGCATTTACTTACAAATGGGACAAATATAAAAGAAAAAAGTGCTTCACACCACTGAAAAGGAAAACTATTCATCCCGTAATCCTGAAACATTTTAAATTAACGGATCTTAAACAGAATAAGTGAATCACACAAAATGGCAAGTATTACAAAATCTTCTAATAACATGTTCTATGCTGTACAGTTCTTAGCCTTGAGATTTTCAATGTACTAGAGATGACATTTTCTATGACAGGCACGCTCTTAATGTCCAAAGAAGCGTAAGACTTTGCTATAAAATCACTTTTGACCCAGAAATTGAGCTTTTGGGAGATAGGTTAAAAATCAGAATTGTGTGAACTGAGACATTTTCCTCTCTCAAAAAAGACCAATTTTGCCAATGACCTCTGTTTAGAAATTTCCTTTAATGTAATGGAAAGCTTAAAAAAAGAACTCCAAGGCCTGCTCTGTAAGTCCTGGTTCCTAAGTCACTATGATTGTGAAGGGCACCCTCTTCCGCTGCACCAAACTACCTAGAAGGCTGTGCCTTGGCAAGAAGCAACTTAGTACCTAGAAAGAGGTTAATAAGCAGGAGCAGAACAATCCTTAAATCAGTAACAAAATTCTTTTCTTTGACATGGAATTACAAGAGGCTTAGAAATTAAATACAGATAGTGCCAATATAAAAGTGGCTACTACCAATCAAAAAAATGCCTCCACACTGGAAATGTTTTATTTCCCACTTTTGAAGACAAGTTTTTAAATTAGAGTACGAAGCCAGGTAATGACTGGGTTGCTCTTTATTTTGTTTTCCCGTCATTACCATTACCCAGATATTCAATATTTTCAGCAGACCTGTGGTAGCACATTCTACGGCAGCTACTCCTCATTATTTGTCTTCACCTGAGCTAAAGGCATTTTGTGTAATATTATGTAACTTCCTTCTCTGTGACTGTTCTTTTAGAACACACTGTGTTTGACAGCAAAAATTGAATTCCATCACATAGTCTTAAGGCAAGGACTCAATCAACAACAGTTGCCTTTTGAGTGTTATGCATATTTCAAATCCAGCCTCCTTTAATTAATATGAAATCTTATAATTCATTAAAAACTCCCCCACTACTCTTCCATTATACCAAACTTCCACTTTCTTTCTTCTCCCATCCCACTGCTACAAACTCCTGATGAACACTGACAAAAAGAACACCTTCAAATCTTCACTGAACAATGCAGTTAGATTGAAAACCAAGCTACAATATGCTATTAAATCAAGCACTTAATGAGTTCCGAATTTAAAGCCTCTGGAAAGTTCTTTTTAACAACAACAAATATTAGCCTTCCAGACATGTTTAGCTCTGGCATCGGAATCTGTCTGATTACTGGCCTGCAACCTGACTACTCTTATGTTGCCCTGGGATTATAAATGTCTTGTAAAACAACAAAAAGTGGCCTGTTACACCTGTGATTACAAAGCAAAGGCAACCCAGCAGAAAGCACTGTGGCATTTTCTCATCCGGCACTAGACAACGTTTATTTTCCTCCTGCTGCTCCCAGATGGGGGTTGGACCTGGATGATCTCCGAGATCCCCTTCCAACCCAACCCATCCTGTGATTCTATGAAACCTGCCAAGGAACACCGTGCTACTGCCGGCCATTCCGCTTCCCTGCTCCTGCCTGGAACGGCGCAGCAGAACGGTGGGAAACAAGCGGAACGCGGGGACGGAACAACGCCCGGACACAAGAGCGGCCCGAGCTCCCCAGCGCGAGAACGCGGGAGACACAGCTCCCTTCCACGGGCAGCGTCCCCCGCCGGTGCCGGGGGAGCTGNGGGCCAGGCCCGCCGGCAACCCGCTGCGCCCGCCCTGACCCGTTCCGCTTACCAAGCCGTCGCCGCCCGCGTCCGCCACATCCTGGGGGCCGGGAGGGGCCGGGAGGGGCGGGGAAGGGCCGGGAGCGGCCCGGGAGCCGCGGGAGCGCGGCCGGGAGGAGAGCAAGGGCAGGGGCAGCCGCTTCCGGGTACCACGCGGCCAGCCCGGCTGGAAATTGCGCCTCCCCGCACAAAGGTTCCGGGCGCCGCGGAGGCCTGAGGTGGGGGGGAGGGGTTTGAGGGAGCACGGCGAGGGCCGCGTAGCCGGGAGTGGAGCGTCGGGGAGGAGCCGGCACCGCGGGAGGGCCCATCTCCCGCACCGGCNCATCTCCCGCACCGGCACCGCGGGATGGCCCATCTCCCGCACCGGCACCGCGGGATGGCCCATCTCCCGCACCGGCACCGCGGGATGGCCCATCTCCCGCACCGGCACCGCGGATCTCCCACAGCGGGATCGCGGATCTCCCGCACCGGGGTCGCGGATCTCCCACAGCGGGGTCGTGGGTCCCCTGCCCCCCGTCTCTGTGCCCCCTCACGCCCCGGCGGTGTCAGGGCTGCCCGCTGCACCTCGCCCCTGTGCGGTTGGCTGCCCCAAAGCTCCCCGAGCAGCCCCAGGGCCGCGGTGGGCCGGGGTTGGGGAGGGTGGTGAGGGGAAGCCCAGCCCTCGGTGGAGGCATCTGGTGGTAGCAGAGTCTTACACCCTGTTTAAATAAGAGTCTCATACGAGTCCCCGGTTGTCGGCCTTGGAGAGTGCTTGACATGGGCGGCAGTGCTGCCTTGAAAGCTGGAAAACACAAGGTGTGTCCCAGAGGGCTTCCGTGGGCTGTTGCGGTTTTTTTTCCGGCAGGACTGCATTGAGGTGGGAGGCAGAGGATGCACTGGGAGAGTTCATCAGATCTGTCCATCTGCCCTCACACAGGATCATCCCTGGTTAGGTAATTTCTGAGCACTGCATGCCACACCTGTCCCTAAAGACCACAGGTGTCGGAGTGTTCACCTCACGCCTCATCTGAATCTTTCCTGCAGCAAGTTAACTCTATCAAAGAACATGGATATTTTCTCCAATTATGTGTTTGAAAACTGTTGCCATGACTCTTCTTAGTCTCCTTTTTTTTTTTTTTTCCCTCCTTTCCTCTAAATAAAACAACCCTAAGTCACTCTTCCATATTTTAGGACTCATTTGTCATTCTCAGTGCTCTCCTGTGGCCTGACACCATTTGATTCACAGCTTCCTTTCTGCAAGGTGGCTGGAACTGTGTGTCACATGCTGAGAAACCAAAAATGAGGTTTGGGGTGTTGTAGAGGTCAGGATTCTGGTTATATTGTGGGATTTTTCAAAGAAAAAAAAATTGCACAAGGATGACATATGTGTATTTTCAGGACTGAGATAAAAGTTGTTGGGATGAGGTGAGGCACATGTTTTTGCCTCTTGCTTCCCTACTTTTCAACTATTTATGTATTTATAAGTTTAAGAGACTATATTTCAAATCTTAACCTTTGCTTTTGTATTTTGTCTTGACCAGTTTTATTTGTTATTTATATCTGATTTTTTAAAGGCAAGTTTCAACTGAAAAATAATGATTATACTCCATAGGACATGTTACAAATAACTTTTTATGAATAAACATAAATGGAGAGCAATTCTGACTCTGAACAGTAGAGAGCATCATACAGCTCAATGTTCCAATTCAGGAGAATTGAATGCTTTAAAAGTGTTTTCTCTAGGAGATGGTGAACCTGCTTAAGGAAATGAGCAAATGTCACCATCTTCTTTGGATCTGGATTACCAGATTTTGATGAAATATGAGAGCTTGTCAAACTATGAAAACGATGAAAGTTTTACACCTTTAATCTGTTTTTTCTTGGTTTTCAGTTGCAAAGATAAATACCCTTATAAGGGTGTTCTGTAGGAGCACAGATTGTCAGTTGGAGCTGGAATAAACCTTTAAATAGTGAAAAGATTGTGTGAGACTTGGTTCTTCCTTGGAGACCCTGGTTTGGTGGGATACTCTGCGTGCAGCTCATCTCTCATGTCTGTGACAGGGCAGCCAAGGACCCCTGCTGCGCCTTGGTCTGCCACAGACACCAGAAAGAGCAAAGCTGATGGTTGGGAAAGCAGCAAAAGCTGACCAGGCAGAAAAAGCGTGTGTGACATTCCTGTTTTCCATCCCTGGCACCTTCCAAAATAATGAGTCATTTCCCAAAATCATCAGCCTGCCTTAGAAAAGGTACCTTTGCTGTTGTTTCCTGCCTGTTACAGCTTCTAGATAGCAATGCTCAGTTTTCCCGTGTAATCAGGTTTATCAGAAATGGACTTTAATGCATTGTGGTTTTTTGAAGTTTGAAATGAAAATTGCAACTCTCATGTACTATCTGGAGTTCCCTTTGCTCAGTCCCAGAAGAACAAAATGAAAGGTCGAGAGGCTCACATCAAGCCTCAGAGTTGCAATGGGAGGAAGGAAGAAGTAACACTGCAGCTGGGGTATGGAGAGCACCTCGTTACCCCTTGATCTTATGCAATAAATCATCCTTAACACAGCTTAGGCCAGTTGTATCCTTTTCAGTCCATCCTCTGCTCTGGGCTCCTTTTGGAAGTGTGGTAGGTGTCAAGGTGTCAAATAACTTGGCTCCAATGCCACCTGCTCACTGGCAGTATTTTCAAACACATCTGTCCCTGTGCTGTGCACATCTGGTTTGCAGGTCTGTGCCTGTCTCACATTATTAGCAATAAGCAACTTTTATTATACTAACTGACCTAACTCACTCATTTTCTCTTCTCTGTTCCCTGCATTTCTCCCATTTCAGTTTCTCTGAGCCTGCCCACTGAAGGATAGGCAGTGGTTTTTCCTGCTGCTGGAGTTGTCTGGGACTTGTACAAGTCCATGCCACATGCCTAAGGAATAGGAACTAACTTGGTACCTCTTGATCTGTTCCAGTTTCCCTATAAATAATATTTTAGTTTCCTTAACATATTTGCTGGAAGAACAGGTTTTCCTTTCCTGACCTCATTCCTAAAACACTTGTTGTGTAACTTCTTAAAAAGTAGCAAAGTACAAGGAAATAGTAGCAAAATGGGAATGAATCACAAGGCTAATAAACAAATGCAGCCCAGTAGTAGCAAAAAAAAAAAAAGGAGGTGGTAAAACCCCCAGCGTTGTTTTCCTGCCAGCTTCCTTTTGGCTCTGATTTGAAGGTCAGAGACATCTATATCCAGCTCACTGACATCAGTGGGAAACTCCAGTTTCCCCCAGGAGTGAGTAAATAACCTCAGTGATGTCTCCCAAAGCTATATAGTGAGGTCAATAGGCATTCCATGATGATATTCTTAATGAATAAACAACCTGGTTACAGACCCTACATAGCTGGACCCTGACACAGAGTCAGTGCACAAATCCACCTGCACAAACTGGGGCCCTTGTTTACAATTCCAGAGCTTGGATTTTCTTCCAGGGCATATGTGGGGATCACTGCTGGACACTTAATTCCAACTGGTTGCTAAGAGTGTTAACAACAGCAATGCCTACTTTCTTTCTTATTTGGACACACTCCTGGTCTCTAGTGATTCCATAATCTCTTGAAGAAAAAAATACTCCCCTCTTGCCCTCCCCTAAAAGTTTTGTGCCAACAGCACTTGCTTACACCTATCAGAGTTATAACCTAGAGTCATATTGTGGCAAATACTTGTGAGATTGAACTTTTTCTATCTTGTAGTGTTTTCAAATGAATTCTGCCCATACTCTCAGAATTGCAAAACTCCAACAACAGAGTGGAGGGAGGAGGGATGAATGTTACCTGCTAACCCCAGAGAGGGAGGAGCTCCATACTTGAAACATCAGCAGAGTTATAAGGAAGGTGTGTACTTAGAGCACTTCCTCAATGCAGAATTTCAAGCACACTATGCTGAAGACCTGTCCTGAGGGTGCTCTAGAAAGTCTCCAGAGGGTCATTTCATGGGGGAAAATCCTGCCAAGAACCATTATGCACAGCTTAACCAGGGAGAAGAGAATGAGATGGTGAGTTTTATCTATATCTAGGTCTTTCTCAGCTTGAAGTAGAAGGTGGCATGTGTTCTTCAATAAAATGCTACAGACTGTAATTGAATTATGGCTGGTTGGCGTGTTCCCATAAGAAGAAACAAACAGTTAGAAAGGGATAATTTTTTTTTTTTTTAGCAGAAAGAAAATAAGTTTGGTTTTGTCCACTGGATTTAACTGCTTATCCCCTCCAGCAGGGGATGGCTCAACAGATTATTGATGTAGTGTTACAAATCTAGGTGGAAGTGGTCTAATATGAGCTTTAGGGATGGGCCAGAGTGGTGTCCCTAACCTTTTGACAGCTGAATCTCCAGGGTCAGCTCCACTTAGAGAACTGTAAACTTTGCCTTTCTCCAGAACATAAAAATACATGTGTTATGTTTGCATAAATTATTGGCAAATGTGGTCTGTTGAACTGGCAACATTATTCCAGCCTAAGCACCTTTATAAATCTGGATTCCTAAACACAGAACTACCATATTTCTTTCCAGAGTTGCCCAGGGAGGAATATGTCTGCATGCATTCTGTAACATGTGGAAGTCTTATGCTTACAAAAAATATCTGATCTCCTGCCTGGCACTTCTCTTAAATAATAATCCCAGTACATGATTGAAGTGAATTCAGTGTTTCTTAGCTGCTTTGGCATTACAGTGTGTTATGAATCAGCTATCCACATGGATTCTGTCCATCTAACAGATTCTATTGGAGATGTTAGATCCATAATGCAGCTGTACAGCAACAATTCTCATATATATCTGGTAAATGCAGCTCTTCTCAAAATTCCTATGCCGCAAAGCCACTGTAGCTCTGCTGCAAGTGCCTGCAGGATTTCTGGGTGTACAACAGCCCCAGCAAAGCTATTGAAACACAGTCACTTACAAATAGACATGACTGTTCACTTTCAGAAACCCGGGAGAAATCCTCAAAATCTCCTTACTGAGAATTCTGTTTAAGTGAAAAAGAAATCATGTCATGGAAAAACATGGACAATAGTTATCTCTAGATAAGAATGTAGATTTTCAGACAGCTCTCCCAGACATACAGGGGAGGGGAGATGCCAAATTTTGTGTAACGCAAACCTGGGTAATCTGGGATGTGCTGGAGAATGTAGTAGAGGGTCACCCAGCAGCATGAACTGAGCAGTGCAGGAAGCACAAGGCACTGGCTCCGAGGGTGGGGACTAATTAGCTCAGTGCAATGCAGAACCCAACTGGCTCTGCCGCCCAGTTACTAAACCTGCTGGTGGCACCTTTCTCCTGGCTCTAGCCCTGGTGCTGATGTGCCACTGCTCCACAGCTCCAAACAGCTGCTGGGTCTGTGTTTGTGCTCCACCCTGCCCTGTCCTTCTAGGACCATAAACACCCTGTCATGCTCTCACCACGATTGGCACTGTCACTAGCAATGCCAAAACTGAGCTTGAGCCAATTAGGTTTAAGTGGATTGTCTGGTGCTGTGTGTACAGTCACGCTATTGAACTCTGCAGATCCATTTCCAGCTGTGCACTACTGGGACATCCAAGCTGTGCTTGCATGGAGCCAGTTATCCCAATGTTCTTGTTTCTCACCAGTATCATAGTGAGCCCATGTGCCCTGAATTAGGTGCTCAGGGGTCTGCACTGTGAATCTGGTGTTTGAGTCCATCTCCACTGTGAATCCAAAGTGTCTCACAGTTGTCATGCTCTCCATGCCTGCAGTGAACATGATCAGTGCTCATTCACCTGGGATTCCCAAATGGAAAGACAAAGACTGATAAAGAACTT
Source organism: Cephalopterus ornatus (assembly GCA_013396775.1). Lineage (NCBI taxonomy): Eukaryota > Metazoa > Chordata > Aves > Passeriformes > Cotingidae > Cephalopterus > Cephalopterus ornatus. The sequence goes on from VZRE01015876.1 coordinate 771,779, forward strand.
GAGTAGTAAGTGGAATTAAAACCATAGCCAAATTATGCTAGATTAGGCAGGAATGCATGTGTGTTCACCACATATACGTAAGAGAGAAAAAAGATATGAGTATGGGATAGAGGAAGATACCTATGAAGGTGTTTGAGGTACTGTAAGAGGATGCAGAAAAAATCAATGTGTCTATAGAAAAAGAGAACAGCTAGTGTGTGTATTTGTGTGAAAGAAAAAAAGAAAGTAATATGTAGGTGAGAATAGTTGTGAGAAAAGAAACAAAGAAGGCTCTGTTTAAGCAGAGGAGTAAAGGCAAACACATGAGGTAAAGAGAATTATGTACATTCTTTCTTTGTTAAAGTAGTGTATTTTAAATTACTGGCAACCATAGCAACTGGCAGTGGCATGTAATGTCTCAGTGACCCTGCAACATCTTTTTTTTAAATTCAAAGCCATGAAAAATATTTTTGACATTGTTTCAACAGTCATTTGGTTCAACAATACCTGAACCAAATCATTAACCAGCAGTTCTTGACTTCTCAAACAAAATCAGATCACTTGGTGTAATAATGTAACAGCTGACATTGTGTGGGTGCCAGTTCTTCCAGAGTGGAATAGTTCAAGTAGTTTTGAGACCAAGCAAGTAGTTCATTTGAGCTCTGGACCTGCAATGCTTCACCATGTTGAACAAGCTGTCCAATTTGCTGAGGAAGGTTGGGGAGCTCTAATGAGAAGAAATGCTTTAGGACAAGAGGGCATGGTCTTAAGCTGTGCCAGGGGAGGTTTAGGCTGAATATTAGGAAGAAATTTTTTAGAGAGAGAATTATCAGACATTGGAATGGGCTATCCAGGGAGGTGGTGGATTCTCCGTCCCTGGAGGTTTTTAAGATGAGACTTGATGTGGTACTTAGTGCCATGGTCTAGTAACCACGGCAGTGTTGGATCAAGGGTTGGACTTGATGATCTCAGAAGTCTTTTCCAACCCAGTTTATTCTATGATTCTATGATTCTGTTTTCTTCAATATTTCCATTTCTTGTTACAGCTGAGATGCTAGATAGTCCTGGATTTGAGAGTAATCACTCTGACTGGGTAGGAAATCTACCCTATATATCCTTGTGTATGTCTTTGGGATTGCCTTATGTGGCTGGAGAACATTTGCTTGAATGGAAGTTCACTCTTTTAGTATGCAGCTAAAAGTTAACAAAGTATACTCAGAGCATGAGATAATCTCTCTCTCTCTCCATACCATTTGTAGTACCAGAAAGATCTCAGTAGTGTGAGAACACTCTGGACACAGCAGTTTGCCTCAGAGAGTGCTAATAATATACTGCCCTTCAGAAAAATCTACTTGAAGGTGTTTTTGAGAAGAAGTAAATTTTTGGTGGAATGGGAAGAGGAAGGAAAAACACAGCTTTATGCCCTCTGCCAATTTGATGCTCTTCTCTGTACAGCTTGGGAATAATCATTCATTTTGCACAGACCCTAAAGTGTGAAGCTTAAGTTTGCAGTGCAGAAGATTGTGATAGATTTTGATAGGTTACTGCTTCAGGAAGGATTTGCCAGAAGCCTGTCTTAAATACGTGTTCCCCTGTAGCTTGTGGCTGAAGGAATCAGAGAACAGCAGTCAGTCGGCTGGTGACTCCCAGTTTACCACTGCATATTGGCAGCTGTCTGCGTCCTGTGGGATGCCAAAATTCTGAAGGAAATCTGAGACAGGAATTTTAAATATTTTGAGTTGGAAAAATTTATCTTTTAAAATTAAAATAGAATCTGAAGGCTGCAACCTTGTTGCTAATGGAATAATAATGAATGTTGCTACTGCTTTCAGAGGGAACAGAAAAAAACCTCTAATGAAACAGGTTCTGGTTGGTGAGAATGAGATCCAGTTATTAAATTCCTTGTGAATCTTAACCAGTCTTTCTAGTCTAATCCTATTACCTGTTGTTATAGAAACAGGTTGTTCATAATAGGGTACCTGGTGCTTGGGTTACCAGAAATATGATCGTTCACAGCCATTGTTTAGGCTCCTTGCTGGTAGCTTCAGGCTTTGTTTTCACCAAAGAATAGGGTGCCTGAATTTGTTTGATTTTTCATTTAAATTCTGCTGTGAAGATGGCCTGGCAGCTAGAGGCATTTTTCTTTTTAATAAAGTAGTAGACTTGCTGGACACTAGAGTGATAAGCCCTTGAATGCTGGCTTTGTATGACTGTAAAAGCAGCTAAGAACCTTTCTTGCCAGCTGAGCAGGTCTGGCACCTTTTTCTGTCCAATAATCCAGGGTCCCTCCCTAGATCCTTCACTCACAAGTCAAACTGTTTTGTTACAGTCACTCTTCTGAATGCTGGGAGTCTCGAAAGAAAAAGGATGTTTACAGATGAGGAAACAGTTTTACAGTACACTACAATGAACTAAAAATTATTCTATAGAGATGAGATGAGCACTGTATACCAGCCTATTTTGTAGATGCTATCACCTCCTATCAGATAACGAGAAATCCTTTTGAGTCTTACACATAGTTAATCTTTGCTTTGTTTTGCATCATATCTTAGTCTGGTGCACTCAAGAACCCAGATTATTTGACTGTGAAATGTTATATATGCCAAATGCAGTCATTGAACTCTAAAAACTTGCTCATACCCTAGAGAGGTTGCCGATGGGAAAAACCTGTATTCACCAGACCCCTCTTCAAAAGAAGCATGTCTGCACCAGCTCAGCCTCTGTGGGCAATGAAATAAAATGCCACAAAAGTTATTTCCTTAACAACATGAAACTAACCTGACAAATATGTTCTTACTGGTGACATCAACACCAGGACTTCTGCCAGTCTTGAAATTATTGTTTGCCATAGTTGACATGCATTTGCTTGGAAATCTTTGTAGTACAGGCTGAGTGAACCCTGAATAAGCTTGAAGAATTTCTAAATGCTAATTACTATAAGTCATCCATGTGGCTGAATAAACCTGCATCATGTGTGTGCCTGTTCCTCCCTTCTTCATGCACATTGTGGATACCTCTGTTGTGGGTCTAATATTCACCTTTTTTTGGAGAAGATAATAGTTTTGAGAATTCTTCTAAAGAATTCCACTGTTGACTTATTCCACAAGTGAAAAGTTTCTGTTTCAACAAGGAGTTATTAATGTATTAAATTTTTTTTAATGAATGCAGCATTCATTGCTATAATCCTTCCAACTGAAAGCACAGGGTCAGGAAAAACTCCTCAACTAAACAGAACATTTTGTTCTGAAGTTAAGTATTGAAAGGTTCCGGCTCAGGGAATTTTGTCACAAGGGAGTTTTGAAAATCAGTCTGTTTCCCTGCCTGGCTTTACTTCTGAATGATGTGGCCCAGGTAACCTGTTTCAGACATTTCCAAACCATGGGAAATGCTTTTCTTTGGCTTTGGCTTTAGATTCCTTCATGAACACCCAGATACAAAATAGCGGTTAACATCTGAAGTTTATTCTTTCCCAGCTTACTCCTTGTAGAGCTCCTGAACAGCTAAGTTCCAAAATGTCACATTCATCAAGAAATGAACCAACCAACTTGAACAAACTCCTGTGTTTATACAGCAGGTCATGCCCTTGAAGAGTCAGAACAGCTCAGTGGTATCTATCTATCTATCTATCTATCTATCTATCTATCTATCTATCTATCTATCTATCTATCTATCTATCTCCCTTGTGAGAAGCAGAAAGATCCCTCACACAGTGTAATTGGTATCCTAAAGACTGCGGACTTTTTTTCCCAGATGAGCTGTTTTCCTTGTTTGCCTTTCTCCTGTTTTTCAAGATAAGGAATACTGGTGCATGCTTGGTTTTGGGAAGTGCCTTGAGATATATGGATTCAAATCCCTTTTTGAGTGGAAACTGTTCTGGAACAAAAAGGCTTTAAAATGTATGCAGGCTTAGGTGGACTTGGATATGAATTTTCATATATGGGTGCATGGTTTCCTAGGCAGAAAAATATGGAGTCTGTACTAGCTCTGTGGTTATGTTGTCCTGCCTCGCTTGGGGAATCACTGAGCATTTCAGTGGAGAAGAATTCTGCCAACAGAAGATGATCCCAGTGACTGCCAATCACATGCAGAGCACCCAGCTTCCCCCTTCTTAACTTACTAGCTACAGCCTTCTGTGTCAGACTTCTCAGACATTGGGTGTAAGACACAAAAGCTGAAAATTAAAGGAATGATTCACTGGCAGAAGTAAGATGCACATGGCAGCAATCTTGTTCTTCCCCACCCTGATATTCATGCCCATCCCAATTTGAAAATATTGTTCCTGTTATTCCAGCTCCAGCCACATATTGGAGGAAGTCTGAAGGCATGTTCTTTTAACAGTTCTTCCCTTAGGCATCTCTGCCTTCTTGGGAGTTCCTTTGCCTTGCTGACAAGCTGTGAAGTCTGGATCCAAGCACGTGGATCTTGCTAGTATTGCTGTGAACAGTAAATTCACACTGTTCTATGTACTATTCTGTATGCTGGTGTTGACACTAATTCTGTAACTTCTTTCTTAAGGATACAATTAGAGAGAGGAATGGAGACCTTTTACCTGTTTATAGGAATATGAATATTAATAGCACAACTGCCACACCAGCTACCTTCTAGCAACCTTGCCTATCTGCTGTCCTCCATGGGCTTCCTTCTGTCTCCTGCAGAGCTGCCTTATTCTCTTGGTCTGCTCAGAGATTATAGAAGCCTTTGAAAATTCTCTGTGTGCATCTCACAGGTGGTAAAACCAGGTCCTGTGCAGTGCGGGCCACTTCCCAGTGTAGTTTACTGTATATTTTCCCCCACGGTTGCCAACTTCTTCCCTTTAGAAACCTCTTGGAGATTACCTAGGATGACAGTGTGACTTTTGGAGAATGCCATAGAGCAGGTGTGCTGAGGCAGCGTGTGGAACCACTGGGCAGGGCCTAAATTTCACATAACAAGCAAAGACACCAGCACAGAACCAGGAATTATGCATTACTCATCCTTGCAATTACATTGCCTTTTCTTCTCACCTTATAAATGTATCTTGCAATATGTGTGGCTGCAGATATCTGATCTTCAGAAGTAGATTGCACAGTTGTTGCAGATATACTAGGAAGAAGGAGATGGAGGAACTTTAATCCTTAGGTTAGCAAATTCTCCTGGTCACCTGATATAATTTCAGCCTCTCTATCTCCCATCTTAGCACAGGCTGCGTCTCCTCTAAAAATTCACTATATACATTTCCTTTCATGTTTACCAAGTTCCTGCTAGCAGTACTGAGGAGAATTTTGGCCATGGTACCAAGACCTGCAGCTCTTACAATGCTGACAGTCATCCCTTTGAAGTTTTAGGCAAGTCATCTTGCCTCACTGTAACCATTTCCCCAGCTTTAAAAATGGAATAATAATAATACCCATTCATACAGCTACAATGAGTAGCTTCTTTTGGCCCTCTGAACACGTAAAGCATTCTGCAAGTATTCATTACTTGTTCTTACTAACAGTTATTATTATTTTGTGATGTTGGGCCAATGGTACATTGTCAAGCCTCAAATTTCTCATACTGGAGATGGTAACAGCTACAAAGGCTGTGTCCATGCCAAGTTGAGCACAGCAGCTCCAACTGGTGCAGGCACATAGTGTCATTCGGCACCAAGCAGAGATACTGGCTGAGCCTCTGAAGTGTAGGTGCATTAATGCAAGGCAGCAGCAGTGCCTCTGATGCTGAAGCTGCCTCATCTACTGCAGTGGGTCTGCACCCATCACTTATCTTCCTCTAATGCAGATGTACTTAAGTTCTTCAGCTGTCTCACCCAGTGACCTTAAAAAAGCTGATCAGACAAATCTTCATTCCTAACTTGGGGTCTAAAGGTTAGGACCTCTATTTTTATATCATTCCTGCTCATGCATACACATAACAGTGTTTCATGCCGAGTTTCATAACTAAATAATAATATTGGTCAGGCTACAGCTATCTAGATTTTGTGAAGGTGGATGAAAAGTTTTGTGGAAGAAGCAAATTTTTTGTAGTCATATTTAAGACACATAAAGAAGCCAAATACACGTTCCAGGACTTGTTTTTTTCACAGTGCCATACATAACAAACAGTATCTATGAGAGAGCAGTGAATGATGGGAAGGTATAGTATTTCAGGCATTTATTTAGGACAAATAGTATTTTAAGTAATTTAATAGTAATTTAAGTAATAGTATTTTTCTTTTGTCTTTGTTGTACAGGACATATTTGGCTACAAAACTCAAAGCTGCCGAAAGGCCTTGTGCATTGCTGGATACGTCTTGTCCTGTGGGGCTCTCTGGCTGTTGTTTTACTGGAAGCCAGAGTGGAATGTGTGGGTAAACTGCATCCGCTGCAGCTTGGAAGAAGCGGATATTGTTCTCCTTAGAACAACAGTAAGTGCCTACTTTAATCTTTAGATTAGTTCCTAGTAGTTATTTGGAAGATAAGTTAGTTGAAAGGAATCCAGTTAGCTGAAATCTCTTACATTGCTGGTTTCCTGCAATAATATTTTATGTGTACCATCATTGATCTGAAGAATTTTCAAGTATTCCACAAATTATGTGTATGATGATGATAGAAATGGATGATAACAGCTGATCAGACAAGTTGAAAGAAATTGGGGTGATAAAATTTCTAATATCTTTGCTTTCAGGACTGTGTTATTTATTCTCAGTCCTTCCTCCTCCCTTCTGCCAGCCCTGTGCTTTCTACATTGCAGATGTGTGCTCCTAATTCTAAAGCATCTATTTGATTGACAGTGTACAGCAGATCCTTTCTCCCTCCTTTTTCCTGGACTTGGCTGTCCAAGTGAAGATGCCCCTCTCTGCCCAGATTTATCTAGTGCGCCAAACTAAAGGTTTGTCTGTCTCTGTCCCCAGCAGCATCCAACAGTGTGTGATGAGGGATCAGTAAAAGGAAGAGGGCAAGCTTAGATTGTTTGTTTTCTTGGCTGTATGTTTCCCTTTTCCATCGACCCTTCCCCATGTCCAGTAAGCTCACAGTCCTGCAGTTAATGCTTTCAGAGCTGTTATGTTTTGATAGTAGTTTCCTAATACAGGTTTCTCTCTTCTGAGGACTGTACTGAAGCACTGCAACATACTCAAACCTTGATTTTATTTCATGGAAGCTACTGCAACACTAAAGGAAGTAAACTGAGACTTGATTCTGAATCTCAGCTGAGCCTGAATATTCCAGGACCTGGCAGGGTTGCTTTACTTCCAGAAGTTTGATTTGTTCTGCTTCAACGATTCCTGAACAATGGCACTTTCAGTGTTTGCAATTGAAAAATGGATCACTTCGTACCACTGTGTTTGAGCTGCCTTCTTAAATGAGCAGGGCAGCATGCAGCTAAAATCCCAGGTTTTGAGCACCATAGATCTGCCTGTTGAGTATTTTATAATGAAACAATCTGCATCCTAATAGGCTGGGGGTATGATTTTTTTATTTTTAAACAGCATATTAGGTTTAAGGTCCCTTTTTCATCTTCAATTCAGTTTGCATTTTTAATTACCTATTCTTTTGTGCCATTTTAAAGATTTGCCATGCCAAGCACTTTTCAAATAAATGGGGTTTTAAATGATCCTATATGTAATTAAACAAGAGTTGAGTCATATTATATGGTCTTGTTATCAAGAAGCTTTCTCAAATTATTCTCTGGTCACTTGAAAATTTCACCAGCCATTTCTACCAACAATTTCTATCAAGCAGTTGCAAAGTTAAACTTATTTTATAAAAAGTAGGAAGATCATGAACTCAGCTTGTGTTAAAGGCCTGTCTAAGGTACCACAAAGGGAGGCATGGTGCTAACACACTTCTTGCAACGAAGTGTTAACTCAAGAGTGACTGTGAGAAGGTTTTGCAACACAGAGCTGTGTTCCTTTTGATCTTCCCTTTACACTAAGGTCACTGCATCTCAGGTTGTCCTGTCCTGTTTACCTGTCCTAGATCATGATCTGGGTGTTCACATTCCATCCTTATCAGCTAAGCACCAGACCTGTGGTCATTGAATTATTCAGTACTCACATTTTGACAGGACAGTGGTTCTGTTCCCGTTCTGCTGATTTTTCTATCAGTCACAGGTGTTGTGAGTCTCCTGTTGGTTAATCCTTTCAAAAACCTATGGCAGTGCTCTAGGAAGGCCTACTGTAATCATTGTCTCCAAGGTGATAGTGAGTTTGTTCTGATTTTGGGGGAATAGTGACACTTCTCTTTTATACTGATTTAGGATGAATTTCAAGTTTATTCTCGTGAGACTGTGACATGGATCTCTGTGTCTGCATTTATCAAAAGTAGATCAGATTATCCAGCCACTGCTGAGGAAGACTCAATCTTCAGCAAAGCCATAATGAAGCCAAGTTTTCAAGTAAGTAAAGTATTCCCTGCAGCATCTGGGAAATGATGGCAAATCTCAGCTACACTTCATGGAGTGAAACTGAGTTGTGAAACCCATCCAGCTAAGAAACTTGTACCTTGAGGAACACAGTGAGTTGTTGAAAAACAAGATAGAGATTTTGGAGAACTGTACTCACCTCTGCAAAAACTGCACTTACTCTGAGGTGAGCCATGAAAAAAGAATCCTCACTATTTCTGAGAGAAAACCTACATTAGAAGTAGGAAAGCTTCAGGGCACTAGAGTTGGCAGTGAAGAATCAGAACTCTAAATCAAAAACTCATTCAAGGATGAATGCAGCCAGTGGGGAATAGAACAGAAAAGTGCCTAAGCAGAGCTGCATCAGTATTTCCAGAAGTGTTTCATTAACACGTTTTGCTTCCTTGCCTTTGTATGCACCAGTTTGGGCTTTGAAGTACATTTGCTGGAGTCAGGTCCTGTGCTGTGAACTGTTCTTGTAAAAATGTATCCTGGTCTCTGTCAGTTCCATAACTTTGAGATCCCAGTTAGGCACTGGGGAGAAGGCAGACAATTAATTGATCCAAGCAGATGACAAGGTCTCTCATGAGTTGAGTAAACATAATTATCACCTGTTTAGAACAAGTACCAGACAGTTCAGTTATATGTCTTGCTTAGCATTACGTGTTAAATTGGCGTGAGCAATAGGAATGCAATGATACATTTGCTAATATCTGGCTCAGATACTAGATCACTGCACTGAGGAATCCATAAAAGACCTATTTTCCCTTTCAGGAAATAAATTTCTAACTTACTAGCATTTCTTTTTATTTCTACAACAATTTTTAGTAAATATTTTTATTATGAACCTAATTTTAGCTAAGCAAAGCTGCTGCTGCTGTTTGTACGGACATTATATATTAATGTACAAAAGAAAGTTTAGTTTCAACTAGTTTAATCAATGGGCACAGTATGAAGAAAGTGGAGACTGGTCTGTAACGTTTTTCAGGGGATTGAATTAGTAACATAAAAAAACCAAATATAGGCTCAAATAATAGGCCCTTTGAATTCATATCTATCAAAACATCTAGATAGAAATGACCAGATTTCAAAGCAGCGAAGAGCAAACAGTTTAATCCTTCACCAGAATTCAAAAGCCCCTATTTATAAGTCAATTATAAAACATTTTTGCCATTTAAGCTACCTAAGTCCACAGAGTTATGTAGTGCCCAAGAGCTGTCCAAGGACCTGTTCTGACAGACAGCTGAGTCCTTCATCTCCCACTATGGTTTTTAGCATTGCAAACATTGCAGCTCCTATTACCTGAAATCCTGACTCCAGAACTCTTGTTAAGCTAATGACTGTGGTTATAGCTCCATTTTGAGACAGTGTGTGAGTGGAGTACAGATTTCATTGGCCTGTAATAATGCTTATTGAGCTGGGTAGTCCCTTGGTATTGTGCTGAGAGTCCCCTGGAGCTGATTTCTTTATCACTAATGTGTACAGGTGTATGGCTCTGCCTTCTGCCAGCTGATAGGAAGCACCATTATCTCTAATAGGCTTCGTTACTGTTGCACAGGACAAGACAGACTCCTTTTGCAAGTTATAAATGACAGTGTGTGTTCCTAATGGATAACTGCTCTGCAAGGGCTTACCATTAGCAGTGACTCAGTATCCTGGGATGGCCTTTCTTTTCTGTTGACATGTCTGTTCAGCTGAAGGGCGCAGCACCATGCCTGGAAATGGCCCAAAGCCCCCTGCTTTCCTCAAACCCAGCCACAAGATAAGCGAGTTGTTGGCTGAAGACAGGATTTTCCAGCTATGTGTGTACCCACCACGGCATCAGTGATCTCTTCCATTTGTGCTATGAAATGAGTGAAGACTCCATTCCTTTCTTCACGGAAGTGGAAGAGATGAACACTGCTTTGTACTTGATTGACCTAAAGATTTGTAAAGCTTACTGGAACCTGACTGAGGTGGGGATCCCACCCTATAATTTAACTAGGGAGTAGGTGTATACAATCCTGTCTTCTTCCCCTTCTTGTCCCCTTATAATTTGCCCTATCTGTACTTGACCCCAGTGAGGATGTCTAGCTGAGACACGTGAGCAGGCCTGGGAGAATTTTTGTTTGCCATGTTGCATGTATTGTTGTCCCTGTCTTGTTTTGCAGGTGAAAACTATCCAAGTACAAAAAATCCGCTATGTCTGGAATATCTATGCAAAACAGTTCCAGAAAGTTGGGTGAGTGCACTGCACTGGTTGCACAAGTCTCTGAGGAAGTCAAGCTTCTTTGTGAATAATGTCCTAAGGAAGATATTCCCTTTGTATTTTAGAGTCCTAGAAGACCACTACACTTGTTCAGCTATACATGCAAAATTTGGTTCTGGTCTCACCTGCAATGAACAGAATATCAGGTACATATTTTAAAACATGAGTACTCAACATACAGATTTCAAAATGTAAATTCACTGTTCTTGGTGCACTTTCCAGGAGTTTCTTCTGTATTTAATACTGTGCACATTATTTTAGGTGAAACAGCCATGCATGGACATATTGAATTAAAAGGGCTAGAGAATTTTGTGTATTCCTTGTCAAAGTTTTTGAAATGTCTCAGTATTCATCACTGTTATTGTTCTCAATCAGGAAATAACGATGTCCTGTAACTAACTTCAAGCAGTTCTTATTTGGAGTAAGAGAAAGTCTCTGTGAAACAGTGCAGATAGGCTGTGTGTTTGCTTCTTCAGTGGGGCTCCATGTAATTGTATTGAACTTCTAAATCAACCAGTCCTGGTCATTGAATTTATTTGCATAAACTACTGTGTCATTAAACAAGTTACAGAATATGTATTCTTAAAACTGCTAAATACAGACATGACCTTCAGTTGATTGAATACGGAAAATCCAGCTCCCGACCTTAGCTCATGTTAAATCTTACATTCAAATTACCCTTAACTTTTTGCAGAATTATTTGGGTTTAGATTACATAGTTTTCTTCAGGAAAGACCCTCACAGCCTTTAAACTGGGATCAATGCAAGCTCTCAGGAATATTGAAAGCTACAATTTCTTGAGTGATATTGTCACTGTTCTATCTGTAAGTGATGCGTGTTTCTCCCATACAGGAGAGTTATATGTGGGCCAAACACTATTGATGTTCCAGTGATCCCTATTTGGAAACTACTCATCAAAGAGGTTAAGCATTTCTGTTGCTTTTATTCTAAGCTGCTTGGGGAGGCAGAGTGTGCATATAATTGATTCTATGTCTGAATTAGCTCCCCACTACTCACCCTTAAGGCATACTCCTTTTTCAAATCCTGTTTAAAGCTGTTCCATGAAATCACCATAAATTCATTTATTCTCCATTGTCCCCTATCCTCCATCCCCATGCCTGTATGGCTGACTGGTATTTGTATGTATCTGTGTCCTGGGAGCTCATTTTATTGTCCTTATGAGGGCCAGTGAATATTTACAAGCTTCACTGGAAATCAAACCTTCCAGGCCAGGGCTGTCTCTCAGTCAACAGAGATTAAGTGAACTGCAGTACCTGGTGCGTGCCCACAGCTTCAGAGGGTTCCAATGAGCTCATGAGTCTGGGCACAGCACCATGTAAAGCACCAGCATCTTTTCAGACAGGAACTGGTTATATGTGGCCTAAACAGGGTGTTTGTGGAGATGTGTCTATGGTATGTGAGCTCCATGCTCATGGCACAACCTGTTCTTCTCTCACCTTTGTTACATTTCTTGTAAGAAGCAAACAAAGCAAGGGTTGGACTGAGTCATTCACATCTCAAATAACATCGTATTGGTCCGGATTATCTGGTCCTTCTGTCAGATGGATTAGTCTGATTAGACTGAAATCACTGCTAAGAAAATTAAAGAGGGGGCCAAGAGATACAACACTTAATATCTTTTATTCCCACCCTTTTTTAACAGGATGGACTGTCTAGGTGTACTAGGACCATTTAAATGTGACCTGCTCTTTACTATTGCTGTCTCTCCAAACAGGTCCTAAATCCATTTTATGTGTTCCAACTGTTCAGTGTGTGTCTGTGGTTTGCTGAAGATTACATGGAGTATGCTACTGCCATCATAATCATGTCTCTCCTCTCAGTATTTTTGACTGTATATGATCTCAGACAGGTGAGACACCTCAGCTTTTTCCACAAGGAGGATTTATTTCTAATGTCTGGGAAAGGCCAGGATGTTGCAACATGCACACAGTGCTATGAGAGTTACTCAGAGGTTTAGTTCCATGACATTGTGTAGTAGCAGGTGCAGTGGCCTTGGCTCCTAGTCATCATAATCTCTGCGAGATACTTTACCCACATTCTCCCTTCCCCATTCCAGTGCTTCCCTTTGTGACCTTTTGTTACACCTTCTCCATAATTAGGGTGGGGAATTTCCTTCTCAGTGTGATTGTATAATTCCTGGTAGGGCCAGACCCTAGTTTGAGGCCTCTCATATTCACAAATAACAGATGGAAATAATTGTTAATGGATAAATTGCATCATGTAAGATGTTACACTTTTGTGTGTTCTCCTTTAATTTATAGCAATCAATTAAACTCCACAGTCTGGTTGAATCTCATAACAACGTCACAGTCACTGTCTGCAGAAATAAGGAAGGTAACTCCTGTACACTTCTTTCTTCAATGTGTTTTGTTTCTATAGCAATTTATATCAAACACAAACATGTCTAGTATCAAATTTCTTCTAGAGCAATTTCCTCTTTTGTTTCTCAGATCAATTGACTTCTTTCTGCACATAAAGTTAATTTGATAGAAGTATGTTGGGGCACATTAAGCATTAATAATCGAGTGCACCCTTAGCAAAAATTTGTCAGGAAAACTAAGTAATTATTCTTAAAGCAGTGCTGAGATAGCCAAGCACATAGCCATTAAATGGCTGTGAGTCCACCAAATTGCTCCATGCCAAGTCTGTTCATTGTCAAGGTATCTAAAGCACAATCCAAAAAGATGGAGTCAAACTAAGAAATGTAGATCCAGGCTTCATCATTTAGGTCGGTGTGTTGGGACAATAACCATTGTTTGGGCTCCTAGGGAGATAAGAAAGAATTCTACAGTTGCAACTGATGCCTAGGCTTTCCTAAATATTGGAGGTTATATACTAAGGTCCTGCTGTGGTCCTTTGTTTATGAGCCATTATAAAGAATTAAGAATCTATTCAGCAGGTAATTCCTTGTATTTTTTTTCTCCTTAGCACAGAGAAATACACGAAGCACAAAGTTTGTATAACGTGTTACTTACAGGTTTCCAAGAGCTGGAATCACACCATCTTGTTCCTGGAGATATGCTGGTTTTGAACGAGGGCAAAACCCTTTTGCCTTGTGATGCCATCCTGATCAGCGGGCAGTGCATTGTAAATGAAAGCATGCTGACAGGTACAGCTCTTCCCTCTCAGATTTGCCATCTAAACATCATCATACGCCCATAGTTTCAGTCAGTGATACAGGGCTTACAGTGTTGTCATGTATCATCCTTACAATGAGACATGCTTACTATGGCCTGAAAGGGGATCCTCAGTTTTTTGCTATAATAAAGCCTAAGTTGTAGTCAGTTGTCTAAACAGACAGGATGGACTTTAGGAAGGGCAATTCATCCTTTTCTACCCTTCTGGGGTGCAGAATTTAGGAAGAGATCCTCTAATTAGAAAGGAGAGAGTGGACAGTGAAGAGGAGTGAGCAGGACAGGAGAAGAAGCAGTAGATATAAAGCAAAGTGTTTCCCACACAGGGCCCACCGTCTGCTCAGGCTGTTGGGGTTCCTGTCGCTCACTCTGAATGTCTCATCGCTGCAACACCTTCAGCCTGTGGGAGTGTCTGTTTGGCATTCCAGGCACTTAGCTCCACATTCATTGATAGCAGTGGAGGGCATACCAGGTGGGAGAGTTCACTGCAAAGCAGGATTTTGAGTGCAGGAGGTATTCACAGTTTCTTGTCTTTAAATTTGGTCCTAGTCTGAATCAAACTGAAACCAACAGTTCTGAAAGTTCATATAAATGACAATTTCCAGAAACCCCTTGTATTCAGAAAGCTTCAGAAAATAATTAATCTTCGTCACATTGGTATCTGCTTTGACATAAAAAGGATATTTGTCACCCATCAAGCATTGAGCTAAAGGCTCTTCTTTTTAATAGAGAGGGAAAATTGGGAATGTCGTGTTTAATCTCCTTGAGGGAATATTTAGTGACCTACACATGAGATTCAGAACAGGTAAACAACTTGTGACCATCAAGTGCAGTCATGCAAAGGAAGTTCAGGCCTCTTTTCGAGTCTGTATGTCTACACCAGGGTTTAGTGTCCTTGGACTGCTTTCAGTTCTCATACTTAAAGGAAGCTGTTGTACTGATGCAAAGGAGAGCTCTTCTCTGGCAGTCTGTTTGTTTGCTAGGCTTCAAACTCTATTTGCTCTGGAGATGTCACAATGTAAAAGCAAAATTTCTCTAAACTGGTTTCTCTAATAAATACCTCTGACTTACAACCTAGATATCTAGGTACTGTACTTATTTGAACCTCTACAGGCTGGTTTTAAGTGTACTGCAGTTTTCCTTATCTAAGCTAATCTTCCCTAGGGGAAAGTATTCCAGTAACAAAGACCCACTTACCCCAAGCTGATAACTTCAAGCCCTGGAGAACCTACTGTGCAGAGGATTACAAAAAACATGTCCTCTTCTGTGGAACAGAGGTCATACAGACCAAGGCAGATGACAGAGGAATAGTGAAAGCTGTGGTGCTGCGGACTGGTCAGTCAACACTTCAGTTTGCTTTTCCTTTCGTGATTTTTCTTGCAGTAACAGTCTTATTTAATGTATCCAGTCACATTTAGTTAAAGACATTAATCTAAATTCACAATAGTCAGACGGAGAATCATTACCCTGGGCTGGGCTAAGCTATTATGCATTGTTTCTATTTGCTTGGCATAACTTTATAAAAAACTACCAGCTTATGATTTCTAATGAGAATTTTGCTTTGCTTCCAAGACATTAAAAAATTCCTCCCATTAAGACAAAAATAACTTTTTTCTATATTCTGTAGATTAGGTCACATACACCAAAATGAAAGATCTGGGTCTTCTTTCATAAGCTGCAGAAACTGAGTGATTTTGAAGCCCTCCATTCTTTGTAGAGAATTTTTTGACATTTTTTCTCCTCGGTATGATTTTAGTTTGTCTTTCTAGGTTTCAATACAGCCAAGGGAGATCTGGTGAGGTCCATCCTCTATCCTAAACCTATGAACTTCAAGTTGTACAGAGATGCCCTCCGATTCCTGATGTGCCTCATAGCATTTGCAGCCATTGGAATGATTTACACAGTGTGTGTATTTGCACTTAATGGGGTGAGTTACTAAATGCAGGAGAAATGGTCACACTTAGTTTTAAAGAGATTTGAAACTTGAGTGACCTCGTAAGCAATTATATATAAAAACATAGTCCTTGTCGCTCCCCTTTTTACCTTAGTATATGAAGCCATTTTACAAAGCAATTGAATTGGTGACAGTACACAAGCTCTCATATATACAATTCCAAGGTGCCAAACCCACTGTCGGCAAATCCTGTGCAAGCCCGGCATGCATTATCCACAGTTTCGCACTTTGTAAGAACCTTTTACAGACTTTTTTGTGGTGCTTTTTTCGTAAATTCCTAGAAAAAGCACAAGTGAGTCATGAGTTACATGGGACACAGGCTTATGTGTCATTGTGAAAAGGCAACTTTCCAAAAACTGCAGTTTAGATCAAAGACCCATCTATCCCTGTCCTCTGTGTCTGAGACTGGTGTCAAATGTTTATGAAAGATGGTCAAGAAGGAGAATGAGTACAGAACAATTCTTCTCTGGTATAGTCTTCTAACTTCTTGAAGAGAAAGGTTTAGCAAATCAGTAAGCTGTCTTTTGTATCTGGATCATCTTCCTGTAATAGTCACTGAAAATCTCCCACAGAGAGGTTTAATCTATTTCTGAATTAATTTGTCTTGGACTTGACAGCACCTGTGGCAATGATTCCCACAGTTTCATTATGTACTGTGCAGAAGTGTTTTTAAAGCTGCAATCTGAAATGCTGAACGCACTGTAGGTTTTTGTTTTAGAGAAGTAACAAATAGCTGCTTTCTGTTTGATGTTTCCTGTACTAATTATGACTTAAGAGATCGTTGCCCACCCCTTCGGCCACCTTTCTTCCTTGTTACAGAGCCTTGAACAATACAAGTGCAAACGAGATCCCTGAAAATCACTGATGTTACAAAGAACTCTGTTTTCTTCTGCTTTTTTTTCCCCCATATCTTTGTAGAGTCATTTGGGGGATGGTGAAGTAGTGAAAGGGAGATAACCTGTACTTAGTTACCACTCATCTTAATACCTTTGAGAACTCTGGGGAAACAACTTTTGCAAAGGCAATTATCCTGTATAAGTTGAATCACCAACATCTCGACGTGGAACTAGGACTTACTGTTTTTGGAAGCAGCAAGGGCCACCTATTCTGTGGGGGAGGCAAGCCAGGAGCCAAGGGTGACCAGAAGAGAGAGAGTTCCCTCGCTGACCAATGCACAATCACAGAGTAGCTGAATGTGGTGAGGAGAGCTGGGTGCAGGTAATAGCCCATCAGCAGTCTCAGGCAAGGCAAAGTGGTAAATAATCTGGGAGCACAGTCAGAAGCAGAGGAAGATGAGGGCAAGAAACAAGGCTACGACACGCATCTTAAGGTGTCCGTCCAAGAGACTGGACCAGAGGCAGGTACATCTACAGCATGGCTCAGACAGGGACTGAAGGCCCAGGCCTGAGCTTAAATGGAGCTCCTGAACCCATGAGCAGAAGGTGTGGATGGAGGTGAGGCTAGTGAGGATAACTAAGGCCTATTAGTGCACCTAAATCTCTAGATCTCTGGAACATTCACCTGAAACCCTTTTAAAATATTTCACTTATTCTCATGCATCAGTGTAAGAAATAGTGTAAGAAACGGATTGATGTAAGAAACAATGTCAAAAATAGTTATACACTGTAAGTGTATAATTTACAGTATATAATACATATAACTATAACGAAGTATATAATACAGTTCTGCAAGTTTTAAAACCTAATTGATTCAAAACTTCTTCAAAAGCTTTCAAGAAATCATTTCATGCCTTGATAATTATCT
Source organism: Cephalopterus ornatus (assembly GCA_013396775.1). Classification (NCBI taxonomy): domain Eukaryota; kingdom Metazoa; phylum Chordata; class Aves; order Passeriformes; family Cotingidae; genus Cephalopterus; species Cephalopterus ornatus. The sequence goes on from VZRE01015876.1 coordinate 789,237, forward strand.
GTCAATGTAACGTCCAAGTCCAAGTTGCAAGGTTGATTCTGTAATTCAGCTTTTGAATAATTTTTCTCCTGGGGAATAATTTACAATCAGTTGGCTCAGCAGATTATTTCCCCTTAGGATATCAAAGCAAGTGTATTTAAGAATGTATGCTGGTGTCTGCTTTGCAGTTTCCCCTTTTATTTTAAAGTTAACTTCCTCCTTATAATATGTAAAATACATGCCGATGTTATCTCAACTGCTGAAATTGTCTTGTCAGACTAGTGTAATATTGAGTCACAGGATATACTAAATGCTTTCTTTTCTGTGAGTGTGCTTATCTAAAGGTGGGTGGTAAGTACTTCATTCTAACATAAAATAGATAAAAATATTATCAAACTTGTGTCTTCTGAGGACAGAGACAATATCAATGTAGAGGTAATCAGAATATGATAGCAATTCAGCACATCAAATGCAACATGACTTGTGGTCCAAGTCTCAAGCTCAGTAGTAGTAATAGTACATCTTTGTGATGGTTTGTGAGTCTTTCTAACTGCAAATTGGCTTTAGTTTGCAGTGTCTCAGTTCTGGGACCTGAATTGAAACCCATTCAGTTCTTTAGCAGTGATATTAACTGCCAAGAGTAATGGTGCTGACACTGAGCATACTGGCAGTCAGTTATACACTGACCTCTAAATTCCCAAATTAGAGATTGCTTTTAGAATAGAACTGTTACTTCCATGTCTCTTATTGGAGGTAAAAGCAATTTCCTTTCACAACTCCCAGAACATAAGATCAGAAGAAATCATTAGCTCACACATTCTGCCCTCCTTTTCAGTTCTGTTCCATATGTCTCTCCTGTCATCCTAACATGCAGTCCATGGAGGCAGTTGCATGAATGCCAATATAAACAGCAAATTCCTGTGTACTGTGTCATGGGAAAACTGGGTTTGACTGAGGGTGCAGTAATCCAGTTGGCATGTTTGAGCTCATGTGCTTTGAAGGAGACTTTGGCAGGTTTGTTTGCATGGGGAATGAATGAAGGGCTGGAGGCTGCTCTTTAGCAGTGGTGAGTCCTTAAAGCCTCTGGTTAAATCAAGCTGATTAATTTCTTATGAAGAATAATACATAATGAAAACAGTACAGCCTGAAGCACCCACAGTGGAGGGGAGGAGGGATGAAGAGGTCTACACTCAGTGCAAGCAGCACTCCTTGCCACTCTCTTCCTAGTAACTGCCTTTGTTATTATGTCAGGAGGAGGCAGGAGAGGTGATAAAGAAGGCTTTGGATGTTATCACTATTGCTGTCCCGCCAGCTCTGCCAGCTGCCTTGACAACTGGGATCATTTACACCCAGCAGAGGTTGAAGAAAAAGGGCATCTTCTGCATCAGCCCGCAGAGGATCAACATGTGTGGACAGCTGAACCTCGTCTGCTTTGACAAAGTAATGACTGTGTGGTGGTTATGCTGTTACTGGTAATGGGAGCTGTGCTAGGGGTGGGAGAGTATGGGGTTTGGTTTCCATTGTATTTTTGAAACACACTGACCAGTCTTGTGTACTTACATTTTTGTTGTCTGAGCAGAAGCTGTTGCAAATTCTTGTTTTTCTTGGAATCTAGGAATTGCCTGGTAGCCCTTTTGCTCTACACTGTGTTGGCATTTTCTGGACAGTAACTTCTCAAAATAAGTCTTGCTTTTTATTCCTCTTGGAGCTCTCATGTGGGAACTTAATTTAAATGTACATTTTAACTTAGACTGGCACCTTAACAGAAGATGGCCTGGATCTTTGGGGCTTGCTGCCCTCTGAAAGAAACTGGTAAGACTCTTATACATGCCACTGGCATTTAAATTTGGTGGGATGGTGACTGGATTCCTAGACATATGAACAAATCTGAAAGACAGTTAATGCTAAAGAGCAGTTTGAAGCTTCCCATGTTTAGATTTTCAATTTTATTTCTATAAACTCTGGAAAATGAGTTGTTTGCTTCATCCCAGGAGTCCTGCTCCACATGAAAAGATGCAACCACTCTTGTCAGCATTTGGCACAAGTCCAGGCAGGCAGTCTGCAGTAGACATGCTAAGTTAGATCTCAGAGCTGCAGTGACCTTTTATGAAAGGAAGTCACTGTTAACCATGAGATTGACATTAAATTCCTTCAGTTGCCACGATTTTGCCCACTTACATTTCCAGAAATGTGCATGCACAAAGATGCTTAAACTGATATTAGTTTCAGAACTCAGGAGTCCTTGCACAAGCCTCAAGGAAAGTATTTTATAATAATCTGTTCCTCTCCGTCCCAACAGACTTCTTAACCAGGCAGAATACACTTGTTTTGAGCATGCATATTCCAGACTTCATAGGTGCACAAGAAATAGCTCATGGAGGAGTACAGGTCCTCAGAATATGCTTGTGGTCTGACTTCAGGATGGGATTTTAACTACCTTCAAATTAGGATTCTTTTCCCCCTGTGAGTCACATGTTGTTTGGTGTTCTCTGATAGTAATTTTTATGTTCTCTTTTGTGTTAGCTTCCAGGACATTCACAGCTTCCCTGCAGACCACAGCCTGCCTTGGGGCCCAGTGTTCAGAGCAATGGCAGTTTGTCATTCATTAATTCTGTGGGAGGGCAAGATCCAAGGAGATCCACTGGATGTGAAAATGTTTGAGGCCACTAACTGGGTAAAGCTGTTCTTTATTTTTATCCAAACAGTGGCAGGGTGTTTTGGTGGTCTCAAAAAACAGAAATGTCCCAGGCCCTCTCATGCAAATACCTAATTCCCACACAAGTAAACTCAGAAGAGATACTGCACGCTCAGGCTTTTGAAGGAATGTTTCTTATTTCTGCCTAGAGCTTTCACCCAGAAGTACTTTGAGTACTTAGTTCATTTGGCTGGAAGTGGTGGATGTCATGCAAACCACACCGGCACAACAACTCTGGCTGCTGCCAGACAACAGGAAGTCCCAGATGTGTCTCACAGGCAGACTAAGACCACTTTTACAGAGCATGTGAAAGACTTCTGCATTTGTTAGAGCTCTGTCAATGTGGAGATATTTTTACCATCTTCAGGATTGAAATCCCGTGCTCTAAATGGATCTCTGAGGTTGCTTTCAGTTATACTGGTGTTGTGATCTGAAATATTTTTGTCTTTCTATACACAGGTTATAGATGATTCCAATGGACACCAGACTGAAGGTCAAGGATCCACACGTGCCACAGTTGTTAGACCTGGACCTAAAGCCACCACTGTAAGCTATTTGCGAGATTCACATTAATGACCAAGTTAAACTGTCAGTGTAAGACTTACATTTCAGTATAGAATTGCTTGATTGTCCTAGTCCAAGAGAGCTCTTCCACACTTCATCCTTCCTGTCCTGCCTGCAGAGAGATTGCCTTGCTCTCTCTGATTACAGACGCCAGGGGGAGCTTGCTGCTCACACCAGAAGCCGGGGAATACCGGATGACAGATTGTCCAGCCAGGGATTTGCCTGTCCTGGTGTTTCGAGACTCAATCCAAACTCAGCTGAGCAGTGAAGATCTCCAAAAGCATTTGGGAATGCAGTGCAGTCTGGTAGCTGATGTCAGACCCTTACTGGTGACATACACCAAGGGGGATGCTTTCAGACATCCATTTTACCTTTGCAAGACCAGTGTGAACAAAATCTTGTTAAAAAAAGAGGACTAATGAGTTCCTTTCAGTAAATTACATCTAATTGTCTGCTAAAACTGTCACTGAACTTTTCCTACTGCTTACGGTAACTATTTCTGTACAAATTCCTCTTTATATACCAGTCATTTCTGTTTAAGAGTGACAAATCAGCCCATTATACATGGCTAGCTTCTTACCATGGCCCAAAGGACAGACCTAAAATCCTTTGGCCTGAGTTTAAAATCCTTGCTGCAGTATGTAATCCACTTGCTTTTCTCCTAGGCCCCGGTGGAAGGAGTTACCATTTTACACCAGTTTCCATTTTCTTCATCCTTGCAAAGAATGTCTGTCATTGCTCAGGAAATTGGTGGGGATCAACAGGTCTTCACAAAAGGGGCTCCAGAAATAGTAGCCATGCTATGTAGAGCAGAAACAGGTAACTAACATTTAAAAATGCTTCCTAGAAACACATATGTGTAAGCGACTTTTGATGGTGAAATGAAGTGGAAGGTCCAAATGAGATTTCTGTGTCTAAGACTTGATACTTCAGCCCGGGAAGTTTCTCTGTTGTGCTCCAAGTCTAAGGCTAAGCTCTCATACAGCCCTTCTCAGCAAAGAAGGACTGCTAAGAGATATATGTAATTACCAACTCTTGTACAAGGTGTACAGTCTCTGCCAGAATAGCTATTTGGAAAAGTTGTCTACTAGTCCAGTAGACACAAAAAAGAAGTTTTCTTTTTTCTCCAAACCCTGGGAGGGAAACTAGAGGAGCACAGATCCTTCACGACACTCTGGAAGAAGGTAAGTCTTTGCAGAGTAGTTTAGGATCTAAGTGCAACATGACAGAGACGCAATGATTTTCTTATTGAGCAAAGTTCAGTTCAGCACCTTTCCCTGATGTTCTTGGCCTACTGGTAAACTCTAGGTCTACCTGCCCTTTGGGACATAAACCTTCCCTGCTTCAAGGCTTCCTTCTATTAGAAAGCAGTCAAGTGCCCTGATGAACTGTCTTTTCCTCTTTTGCACAGTCCCATTGAACTTTGAAAGCAAGCTTCTGCTCTACACATCACAGGGCTTTAGGGTCATCGGACTGGCATGGAAATCTCTACAGGCAGGGAAGCCACCTACTGCTCTAACAAGGTAAGCCATAGGCTGCTGCTTCTGGCCACATTCAACCATGGGCTAGCAGTGCCTCACATAGTACCATCACCACAGCCTGCCAAGAGCAGGGTTGTAGTGCAGTGTTTTGTTAGATTCAGGCCAGAGAGAATCTGATTTACATCTGGATAGAGGTCTGAGAATAGGTAGAGGACAATCTTATAGCATATGCCCAGAATCCTTGCACATTCCTTAACTTTCTTAACTTTGGATTAATATAGGAAGCATAACTGTAGTACATTCTGAAGACTAGTACACCCCTCCCTTGTTCCATCATTTCTGCCAGTCTCCTTGCAGATCTATCCAGGCTTTCAGTTGAAGAGAAGTATTTTTTTTACACCCCTCCCCCCATTTTTTTTTCAGTTATCCAGACTCCTTGATTAAGCAAAGAGAGCAAATGACCCCCATTACTCTTCTCTAGCCCAGTCAAAGTTAGCAAACTCTCTTCTGCTGTTGTCTTGGTCCAATCCTTTAGCTTTCGAGCTTTAGCTCTCTTTAGGTTCTGGAGAAATCAGTGAATTCTTCTACTGTGCTCCCGGTATTACTTTTTCACAAGCCTCACATGGATCCATATAGTTCTTCCCCGATCCTTCTAGCTTTTGGCTGTGATACTCCAGAAACTCCACTTCTGAAATATCTGCAGTTACTGCACATTTGCTGTCCTCTCTCTTTGCTAGCTGCAGTTCCTAATCCAGGACCTGCTCACTTGCAGGAGCTCACTTGCTTTTTCACAGGGCTTTTTGCTTTGCTGAAGGGGCCAATAACACTGAGGCAGAGTGCGAGTGGTTATTTCAATCTTGTGACAGGTGTCATAACAGACCCATCCAACCCAATGAGCAAATGTGCGTGATATGGCCCAGCTTTTGAAGTGTTGTGTGCAGCTACAGCACCTGTGATATATATACTACCAGGGGAAAAGAGAAGGCTGGTTGTCAAACACAAGACCTGCAGTGAAAGCAGTAACTGTTCAGGCACCACCTGACTTAGCCACTCTGACTGCCATGCAAATGTTAGGCATCACCTCCTCCTTACTACAGTGGCTAAAATAAGTGTTTGAAAGCTTTTCTTTTCAGACTCTGAAGAGTCAACCTGTGTCCCTGGAAGACCTCTAGTTCATGACTCAGGGATGGGGTGTTTACCAAATTCTCTTCTCTACTGCATGTGTTCAATTGTAAAAAAGCAGTAGCACAGATGTAAATAAAATAGTAGGGAAAAACAGTATTGAAGTTCCCACATACTGTTTGCTCAGGCCCTACTGTCAAGAGGAGCAGATACATTTACTAAGGTGTCTTTCTGTGTTGTACAGTCCTCAGATGAGAATGATTAGTGCACATATACTTTCCAAATCAGAGCACCACAGTTTGGGAATCCTGCAGGAAATTCAGAATGCTTTTTCATGCTGGCTAAAGATAATGTGTGAATGGAAAACAGTCTAACTTATCCATCAGGCTTTAAGTTGGTATGTGGAACAGTTAGGTTGAAATTGGCTCTTTTGATTTGGTAATTAAGTAGACATGAGCTGGAACCTGGCTACGTACTGAACTCCTTCTTCAGAACAAGGAAAAAAGAGGAAAGAAGGATGAAAAATTAATTGAAGATCCTCCATACACAACCACCACCACTTGCTGCCAGTGGGAAGCAAGCCTTGCCCACGTTGAAATAGCACCACAAAAAAGTAGACAACCTGGGATTGCTGAAAACACAGAAATTATTTTAATTTTTTTGAGTTAGGGAGGATGGTTAACAGTTATAAATGGCTATCATCAAATTCAATACAAAACCAGGCCAAAGGCAAGAAGAAGAATTAAATCTGTCTATCTCTCTTTCACTATAAGGGAGGAGGTAGAATCTGATCTGACATTCCTGGGTCTGCTGATAATGGAGAATCGATTAAAGAGGGAGACAAAGCCCGTCCTGGAAGAGCTCAGTGCTGCCTGCATCAGGAGTGTTATGGCCACAGGTATCTAAACTGGGTGGATTACTTGTATGGCCACTGGCCCAGACAGGGATTTCAACGGTGTTTAAGTGAACAGCCTGCTGTTGTCACCACCACTGGTAGGAAGGAACAGATATTTAGTCCAAGAAGAACTTCTGTTTTAATAATGACATGAGCTGAACCATGTTGTCCCTGGCAACTTCACTAGGCTCTGTTAGACGCCTAATAAAGGCATGCCATGCAAGATCCCTGCTTTTTAGGGCCTCCTGAAATCCTGTTGTTATAAATGAGCAGAGATGGAGCATCAGCGCCAGGACAAATCACTGAACCTTAAGACATCTGGTATGCCTACCAGTCCCTATTTATCCTTTTTTTTTTTTCCTTGAAGGGCTATTCCATCCCAATCCAAACCAAGATTTGGATAGAATAACCTCTAGTTTTTCCATTGTCTGAAGACATTTTTTCAGGAGTTGCACAGATTGTGTCTACTTGGGCCTCACCCCTTTCAGCACACACACACCAAAGCCATCTGAGGCCAATCAATGAGATTTAGTCATACCTGCAGCAATTTAGCAGTGAATCCCTTTTTGGTTTTGGTCTAAAACAAATAATCTAGGAGCATATTCCCCATCTGGATTTCTGCAAGCTAGAGATGAAAATACTTCATCTCCAGATGAAATATTTATTTTCCAGATGAAAATACATCTAATGATTGAGACAGACCTTGTCTGCAAAGTTTTGGTCTTTATCAAAAACTTTCTTACACACAAACACTGAAATCTTCCTGATTCTTGAGGGTACATTTGAAAACTCAGAATTCAGGAAAAGGCTAATGTTTTCTCCATAAACAATTCCTCACTGCAGAAATTTTTAGATAACACACCTCTTGATTTTTATAGGTGACAACATTCAGACAGCTATAACAGTTGCCAAAAATGCTGGGATGATCTCTCCAACACATGGAGTGATTCTTGTGGAAGCAAACAAAGTGCCTGGATCTGTTTCAGCATCTATAACCTGGAAACCCCTAGAAGAAAACAAAACTGAAGATTACAGAAGTCTGGTGAGCATAAGAGGCAGGTGTTTTAGAGCAGGGAAACAAACTAAGCTGTAATTCTTTAACTAAGACAGTGGAATTATGCTAGAATAACAGAGACCTGTCATTCACCATCCTTTGCATGTCAAAATATGTGTTAGAAAAGTGTTTAAAAAGAAGGAATCTTTATAAAAAGTACTCCCCTAAAGCTTAGTTCCTAGTGTATTATCTCATGAACAAGTTTTTGCTAACTGTCTAGCTAGGTTTGAGAACAGCTTTGCAGAAATCCAGGAAAGATTTGTCCCTAGCCCTCATGCTTAGCTGATGCCTGTTTAAAGCATGCTTCCTTTCCCTGCAAGATAAATTTGATAGTATAAATGTGGACTTAAAACCAGTGGAAGTGCACCTAACCAGCCCCGCTCCAGCAGGTAGAGCACTTTACCAGACCTGCAGAATTAAAACACAGAGTAAGTGTTGAGAAATTGCATGTACACAATGAAATATAGGCAAGCTACACTAAGAAATTTCTTTCATCAAGCATCGCCTCAGAGAAGCTGGGCTGAAAACTGGTTACTTTCTCCCTGAAGACTAAGTCTGAAGGTGCTGAACCTTCTCTGATAAGTATTAAGAGTCAGGCAGATGGTAGGGAATACCTGCAGGGGCTGTTGAGTGGCTCCTTTCTACCAAAGCTCATCCTGAGCTGCATCTGCACTGTATTTCACTGTAGAAAGACTTTGCTAGATGTAGTTCCCAGATACTGTCCCACTACCCCCTCTCACTCAGTGCAGCCCACTGGATTGGTACTGTTGCATGAATTTTATCGAATGCACCAATGCTGAGGGCCAGCTTTTAAAACTTAAGAAGCACCCACTTAACACTGAAATTAATGTCACTATATGCCTCAATCCCTTTATAGATTCAAGCAAAGGCAATTGGCCTTGAACCCAAGGATCCCAGAGTCTTCAAAAGTGCCCTCCCCGTGGTATACCCTTTGCTTTGTCTGTAGTAGTGCCTGTGTAAATGTACAGAGCAGCTTTTGAAGGCCTAGACAGAGCACTGATTCTGTCTCATTTTATAGGAGGATGACGGTCAGACTGAGCGAAGAATCAATCTGGCACTGGGACACAGCCAGTATCATTTTGCCATGAGCGGAAAATCTTACCAAATTGTAACACAGCATTTCAGGCACTTACTTCCAAAGGTAAGATGTGGACTTTTTAACTGGTGTAGGCTTGCATTTCAGGAGATTCCAGTTGTTCTGGTATAATTAGCTGAAGGGATCTGTACCAGGACATCTTTTGGGAACAATTCTAACCCTGAAACACTTAATGAATGAATCTCTGACATTGATATATTTTAAAAATCCCTGGATTTTCTTCTGCATATGAGAGGAGCAGATCTGTCTTGTGGTGTGAGGATGTGACTTAAAACATTTGTGTCCATATGCCTGGCTCTTGCACAGCACTGGTTCTATCCTGTTTTGGAGAACAGGAGAGAACATGGTATTACACATTATGCACTTCAGCATGGCTTTTCTGTTTCATGGAGAGGATAATCTCATGAATTCTCTGCTTATAACTGCCTGCCTGGTAATCTGTTTTCATCAGGTAACTCAAATGACATACCAGGCCTCTTGTCCTTATTGTGATTGTTATTTTTAAAAATATTGATTAAGAGCCATTTTATCTTTGATTATCAGTCTTTCCTACTTCAGAGTCTAGAATCAGTTGTTTGTAAATACAATTTTTTTGTGATTTCTATTCCAGATCATCACTGAAATCACTTACTTCAAGTGTTTTAAAAATTATTTCCTTTTTTTCTCCTTACAGCTCCTGCTGAATGGAACAGTTTTTGCTAGAATGTCTCCTGGTCAGAAATCCAGCCTGGTAGAAGAGTTTCAAAAGCTGGAGTAAGTTCATAATGATTTTGAAAGTGTTTGTTGAATTTTCAGACTTGAAAGAAGCCTAGTAAGAGCCAGCTTTTGTCTAGAATAGCATTTCATGGAAATGCACAACACTGAAACTTCCACAGAGTTTCCACTGAAACTTTGCAATTAAAATCTGAAAGCCTGTTACAAAAGACACTGAACTCTGTGGTGGTTTGGCAACCTGTCAAAGATCTGACACTCCCACGATTCTGGCTTTTTTTGTTCACATCGTCCTTCATTCTTACTTCCCTCTGGGCCCGAAGGAGGGGCATTTGTGTCCCTAAGATTTTTTAGGAATATCTCCCAGCACTGTAGCTTCTCTGATACTTGCAGTCTTTTTACTGCGCTACTGCTGGCTCAATGTGATGAGTTAGAAAATGTGGCAGGGCAGTCTGGATTGGTATGCCCTGTGCTGCTCACAGTCACAGAGGTGTATACGTATTCCTGAGTCCCAGGCTTCTTGTTGCCTGTTGTTCAGCTGTTTCCCAAGTCTTTTGAAGACCTTCACCTCACCTAGACCCAGGCCTTTCTCTACAGCAAGAAGAGTTTTAGGCTGTTTCCAATTAATAACTTGGCGTGCACAGTTGTGGGCACCTCAACTGCTGTCTGGCCTCCCTGGATCACCATCAGTGCCTTCCAGCGAGAACTTATCCTGCACTGAAATCCAGGCCTCGGGAGTAAAAACCACTTTCAGGGCTCATCATTCCGCAAGGTTATTTCAGCCTCAGAGTGGGGAGCTGTCTCTAGATGTCCTGTTAAACTCATGTTCTCCTTTTCCATCTACTCCAGCTGTCTCTGTCACTCCCTGTCTGTCCCAGGAGATTCTGGCAGTACTGGACCTCAGAGTCTCCATTCATGTCTATTCCCAGTGAACATGAGGTACCTGTGCCTGCAGTCCTTCCCTTCTGAGCAGGGCTGTCCCCATTAGGCCTGTCCTCTGGTATGATTGACCTTAAAATCACGGGAGACCAAGTCCATTGTAGTGAACGTAAAGCTTCATGCTAATACGTTTATTCTGTCAGAGCAGATACTCTTTACTGCAGTCATACCTGAGGTGCAAGCCCAAGGCCCATGCACAATTCAGAGTCCTGGGCTTATATTTTGGTCTTCCAGCTTTCCAGAAAGGTTTTTAAGAAAAATCTTGCATGACTTGCATAAATAACTTGCACGGAGCAGGCTCTGATTCCTCACTTCCCTTGGAACTGAACTGTAGGTCATTTTATTTTTTTAGTTACTTTGTGGGCATGTGTGGAGATGGAGCCAATGACTGTGGGGTAAGTGAAAATTCTTTAAAACATTTACTTTAAAAATGACAAATGAATGCAATGCCAGTGGAATACTCCCAAGTGAGCACATGCTGGGGATGAGAGTGCACTGCTTCTTCACAGAGCAGCTGTGTTGTCACCAGTATTGATTTAGACCTGATCCTACAGTGCAGTCCTTTCCATGCAAGAGCTGTCCTAGGCAGAGATTTTTGCAGTGTGTGATCTCAAGAACTGATTCATTTTCTTTGCAAAAAACCACCAGAAGATTCTCCAAATCCTCCACTGGGGTTTATGTCAGTATCTTCAGTGTTTGGGGTTGAAGACAGGTGAGGAGTTTTCATGGGGAGCAGCTGTAGTCCTACAAGGTTTTTGTAGAAGAACATTTTAGAAGTGCAGGAAAGCTTTGGTTTTTCTTTTTTCCAAAAGGAAGGGTTTATGTTCAGGAGGGACCCATAACTCACTTCTGGGCAGGTTCAGATCTCTCCATGACTTTGTGTTAGGACAAGCAAGAGCTGCACTGCTGAGGTGGCATTGCTCTCACTGCCATGAGGATGCACAAAGTCCCAAGGATTCTCCTGGGGGAAGCAAGCACAGAACCTACACTATCTGCATAAGGTGTGACAGCAAGTAAGTGCTGACAAAATAGGCAGAGCCAAACCTGTCTTCTGCAGCTGGTAGTGGATGGCTCTGGGGTCTGTGGAAAAGGAACTTGCCAGTGCTCTTATCCCTATTCTTTTCCCGGTCCCAATGCCTCACCACATCCCACTGGAGGAACCCCCTTGGGGGAGCACATATAGGGAGAAAAGAGGGACTGCTGGTCACAGCACACATCCTGGGATAAGGGATCACTGCTTGGCTGACATGTGAGTTGCTGTGTCTTCCTGGTTTGTGAGTGTTGAAGAAGAATGTGACTTTCAGGCTTTGAAAGTGGCACATGCAGGGATATCACTGTCAGAGCAGGAGGCGTCTGTGGCTTCACCTTTCACGTCTCGAACCCCCAGCATAGCCTGTGTGCCAGAGCTAATCAGGTAAGCACAGAATTTTGTTCCCTATTTCATAAAAAAGCAGGTCCCACTCCTCTCAAATATTAGTGTTGAGTGTTCACAGCAAGCCACAACGTGCATATCTAGAGAAAAATAAATGTCTTTGACCTTGAAATTGCCATTTTCCTAGTCCCTTTCTGAAATTCCTTTAAGGTACGTTGATTACCTCAGAACTACAAGAGGAGGGCATTTGGAGTTGAGCTTTATATCATCAAGAGTATTTTAAATGCAAAAACACATAAAGCTGAATCAAAAGTCCACAAACCAACCTATACACTACTGTTGGGCCCTGCCTCTGATACCCTATTGCAAGGAAAACTTGGCCTCTGTTATGCCAGGATCCTGATTTTGCTTTCTGGGGCAGGGAGAGTGTGTTACGCTCATTGGATACTATATGTTCACTGCTAGAGGAGGGGATTGTTAGCTTGAACTGAGCAGCTGCTTGGCTTTGAATTTTTCCCCTCGTACGGAGTTGTTACCTGCACTATTAATATCAGCAGAAAAAGTTGCTGGGGTAAATTGTATTCTACAGAACACAGATGACTAGAATCAATCCTGTTTCCTTGTAACAAGATATCTACAAGTGAAGATTTCACTTTCATTCAGGTCAGATTTTATTTATTTCACCACCCAGCAACATCCTGGGAGACTTCACTGCTTGTGAGACATGCCTTGTTTCTCAGCAGCCTTTTGAGATGACTAGCAACAGGAGCACCCCTCACCTAAGTGCTGTCTTTTATTCGTGTCTTCACACAGGGAAGGCCGTGCTGCTCTCGTCACTTCCTTCTGCATGTTCAAGTACATGGCACTGTACAGCACAATTCAGTACCTTGGTGTTCTCCTACTTTACTGGGTATGTACTGGGAACATGTTGGCTAGAACTGGATGAGCTCCTACTCCCTTGTAGGAGAAACAGGGCATAAAAGCTGCTATAGAACTAGGGTATGGAGCTTTACCTTTATCTGAGCTGCAGACTTCTGTAGTGTGATCATATGGTCCTCCTGTACTCTTAGCTGAAAATCAGAAAGATTCTTCCCATTAACTTCAGCCAGTGGGCTCAAGATCCAAGCTGGGCCACAAGAAGGCTGAGATACTGAATGGTGTTTTGGATGAGGGCGTACGCTTGTGAAAAGGAAGAATCTGGTGTAAGCATATGCTGTTGCAATTTATTCAACATTTAAACCATGAATTAACTTGACAGTAAGAAATCCCCTGGAGTGCCTTAAAGCACTTTTGCATGGCTTCTTCCCAGATGGAGAGAAGGGCTTTGCATTCAGAAGTTACCCAGCAGTACGAAAGCACGTCACTTCAAATAGTTTTCTTTTCTATTGCATGGAGTGAACTGGAAGCGCAGTTAGTTCAAACAATGTGAAAAATGAGAATATTCACTGCAGGCCCTGTGGTAACAAATCTATTGGCAGGGTGGTGAAATGTGTGGTCCCCTTATCTGCAGAGTAGCATTTCAAAACAAATAGCAGAGCATTAGCTCCATGGATATAGTATGGATTTCCGGAGACGATATAAACAAGCCCATGGCAAATGTCTCATTTGTGATATTTTTTCTTTGTGTTCCTCTTTTCAGCAACTAAACTCCTTTGGGAATTACCAATTTTTGTTTCAAGATCTGGCTATTACCACTGTCATTGGCATGACAAGTAAGCTCCTTAATCATTCTATGTATTAATGAGAGAATGATCTCAAGCATTTTTCACTCCTTGCAAATGCATGATTCTATGTTCAGAAAGGAAGAAGATGGCGACTAAACATCCTGCAGAGTAAGCCTCTCTGTAGAGTATAGGATATTTAGATTAGTAGAAGAGGGATCTTGTTTGAGAAAAGCTCTGCAATAAGACATGTATATCACCATATACAAAGTCTGGACAACTTTGTTAAATCTAAGAAAAGAGAGGAACCTGTTGTGGCAGCTAATGCAGTCTTTGTCCAGCTCAAATAACCAGGCACTAGGCACTTAGTCCAGGAGGATGCACAAAATATGGGCAGCAGAAAATATGAAGCCACAGGTGACAAGTGACAGAAAGAGAATAGGAGAGCATGAGTATGTTTGTATCCTTGGTCCTGACAGTAGCAAAATAAAAGAAAAATCCAATATTTTATTTTCAAAATATGCCTCATGATAGTCAGATGCCATTAATTAGCCTCTTCTGTGTCAATATGATTTTGTAAGAAAACAACTCTGTATTTTGTACTTGATATATAGTCTTCGTATGTTTTATAATGAATATTATAGACTGGCCATTGATACCAGTATTATACAGCAGCACTGCTTGTATTTTGGACACAGTAGTAAATATTTCTGTGCATGTTTCAGTGAGTTTCACAGGTGCGTACCCAAAGCTGGTTCCCTACAGGCCTCCAAGCCAGCTTATCTCACCCCCATTGCTGCTGTCTGTTGTACTTAACATCCTCTTCAGCCTCAGCATGCAGATTTTCGGGTTTGTGGTGGTCCAGGAGCAGCCTTGGTATTCCAAGACTGATATACACCGGTAGGTTGCCTTCTTGGGACTCTCAGTAACACAGGGTTGACCTAGTGGATGATACTATTGATCAGCTTAACTGCAGGCCTGATCAGAAGCTGCAGGCAGACCCTGTGCTCCCAACAGGCTGCCAACATTTTAACCACTGCTATCTGCAGGGCCCTAAGCTCTCCAGCAATCTGCCACGCAGCACAGTGCATGTGGTGAGAATGCTTCTGCTGAGCACAAAGAGGAAGATTTGATTGCGAGAGAGGCCAGAGTATCTTGAGTAGGTTTGAGCTACTGAGCAAGCTGAAACCAAAGGGTGAGACTGGGGGCATTGCCAATAACTTATACCATGGCTGTGAGGGAGGATTCCTGTCAGTTATAGTAGAAGCTGGGGGAAATAACCAGAACAATAATCATTTGCTGACCAGGGTGACACTCTTTTTCAGTGCCTGCCTCTCAATAAAGAATCACATGGAGAATTCTTCCTACAGCCTGGGGCTCCATGGGGTGAGAGATGGAGCCCATGAACAAACAGACAATGGCTACAGGAGCTATGAAAACACCACAGTGTGGCTGCTGAGTACCATCAACTGCCTCATTGTAGCATTAGTGTTTTCTAAGGGAAAGCCTTTCAGGCAACCCATCTACACAAACTGTAAGTATGGGGAGAGAGGAAGGGCTTGTATAAGTCAACTCAGGAGGTCAATTCACTAGGGAAAAATTAAAACTTTGTCAAAAAGATGCCAATCAAAAAATCAGGAGCCTGATATTAGATTTTTAAATGACTGAAAGCCAGCTGTTCAGGTACCTTTTTAATGCCAGTGGCATCCGGTGACCAGCAGCTCTCTTCCGTAATGCTGAAATCCTGGACCTGGCTCTTGGATTTCTGAAACAGACAAAAGGAGTAGCAGGAAAGTGGTGTTTGCTGGCAGAAGCATCATGTTACTTAAGGCAGCCTAAATGAGACATCTCAAGGAGAGATTAGGTGGTCTCACTTTAGTCTTCAGAATAATTCTGGAAAGCTCTATGCGTGTCTCCCCAGAGCATGCTGGTTAAGCAGTTTTTGAGCAAATTCACATTCAGAGCGTTCTTTTGGGTCCATCTCAGAAGAAAACATTCAATGACATCTACATGTTTGCAGAGTCCCATTTTCCATTCCAGAACCAGAGATGTTTAGCATTTGCTAATTCTAAGACCAGTAATTTCTGCAAAGAGGAAACATCAAAGGATGAAAAAACTTGAAGGGGCTGTAGAGAGGTCAATAGGGTTTTTTCTGCATCTGAAAGACTGTCATGTGAAAGGAAGATGGCAGTTCCAGAAGTTGTTCTTATTCTGTGTGGGACAAATCGTGGCAGTAGTCTCTCAGGCAAAGCTCTCTTCAGTTGCCTTTTTTTTTTTTAATAGAGATTTACATTAATGCTGCAGGTTTCATGGCTTTGCTGTTTCGGTATAGTAATAGTGAGTAGGGGACATTCCTCCTAGATGGCAGAAAAGTGGGCCATCAGTCTCCCAGAACAAGGCAAAACAAAAAAGAGTAGGTGGAGAGTGATATTTGGTGCATGCCAGCTGAAGAGAAAATGAATTTACTCATTATTGGAAGTTTTGCCTGTGAGTCATAGATGAAGAGAGCAATAGATTCTCCATTACTTAGACTCTTTAGATTATGATCAAGAGCAAAGTCTCAATATCACTGAAATTGAGGACAGAATCCCTAACCATATTAGCAAGATCAAGACAACATTCTGGACATATTTCTGAATGACAGGAGATACTGAGCTCAGAGAGAGACTCACTGGAAGGCTGTAAAGCTTCTCAGATGTGAGAGGTCACATCAAATGTTCAAAATATCCATTTGGAGTTTTAAATATGTGGCTACAAGGCTTGTCCCACCCTCATGTATAGATACTTGATGGAGTAAAGCTGGGGTTTTACTCTGTTCATTTTTCTTTTGCTGAAAGTTCCTTCCTATCTCATGGATTCTTTTGATGACTGTGTAACACAGAAAATTATTACTACCTTCTATAATAAAGGCAAGAAGCTGAGATTGCTCACAAATCAGTGGCTTTATTTGTCTGTTCTTGTCCCTTCAGATGTGTTCATACTGGTGCTCATAGGGCAGCTGGGCATTTGCCTCTTCTTGGTGTTTGCTGATATTGATGATCTCTACTCTAAGATGGATGTGAGTATTGTTCTAAGGTGTGGGGGGGGAGGTTTCTTCCTGCTACCAGTCCCATCATAAGTGCAGTGGGATTGTTTTAACAAATGGCACAGACTTTTCCAGGGATACATGGCACCTCTAAAAACAAATCAAATTTAAAGAGATGAATTTTAGATGATGGTATTGTAGAACCAGATACAATGACTCTGAACTAAAATTTGTGCACTGTGGCAGCAGGACAGCTACACATGTACTTTTGATTGTTTCAGAACATCGCCTATGCAATAGAAGATGGCATCACTGAGATTACAATGCTTGGTGTGTTGGTGGCTTGATAGTTGTGAAGCCAGGACGAGGATGGGGCTAATCTCTGCAAATTTAAAGTACAGCACCATGTGCTTGTGTTTCTCAAGCTGTGCTACTTTGCACAAAGGTCCTCTTGAAATGAAGATCTACCAGTTGGTGCTCCCAGAAGCTCTCATTTCTCAGTCGCAAATCTCTTCAGGCCCCTGTTTAAATGTCAGAGAGCCTTCAGTTTCCCAAAGTAATATTTGGGTTTAGAACAGTGGTAGACAAAGACTAGTGGGGGCTTGCATGACTATAGACGATCTACCTTGATCCTTGATTAAGAAATACCAATAAGGGCTTGATTTATTTAGTCTGTCAGAATGCAAGCTGGGAGTTGTCTTGTGCAAATCCATCCTAAGGGAAATGTGAAGGAATGACAGGATCTACATCAGCTGTAGGACAGCGTTGTCAGTGGACATGACAATTAGTATGTCGAGACTGGCAGATGTTAACCTCCTCCACTGTGGCACTCTCACAGTCTTGCTGCAGGTGTGACAGAACAAAACAACAAAAGTAACTCACAGCTATTTTTTCTGTACATTTGTAATCAGAGAGATGAAGTGGGGTGGCTTTGAATAGCAAGTACTGAACACGGTGCTGCTTCCAGTCCTGTATGTTTGCATGACAGCAAGTCGATTTAGAAATGGAAGTAATGAAACACGGAAAAAGGAACATAATCAAAGGGTATGGGCCTCGATTTTAAACGCCAAAAAGCCAAGCAAAAGCTGCCTCATCGTGTAACTATTTCCAGAGCAGCGGGTCAGCGGGCAGACCCAGTTAGAGAATTTGCCACGAGATGGCCCCACCGCCTGCTGTGGACGGTGGTGGCGCAAGACATCGTCAGCACTGCAGCTGTGAGGGGCTAAAATGCTTTTGGGGAGAACTGCGAAACTCCCAGCCCCGGCAGTCTGGAGGGAATACACTGGAATAAACTGGATTTGCTGAGAAGAGAAAAGGGTGGGGTGCCAATAAAAAACTCCGCAATAGCCTGGCCTGAAGAAACTGCTGATAAAAATTTTGGCTCAGAGCTTCATCTCCAAAAGAAATTGAGCTACAGCCAGAAAGCTGGTGTTTCCAGCTGTGGGAAGCTGGAACCAGGTTTGGAATGGAAATTCTCAGGCTTTTAACTATTTCTTACATTAGAAAGAAAGGAGGCAGTTAGATTTCCTATTGCAGTTGTACAGTATGGTTTTCTCTGTTTTCTCTACTGCATCACGTGTTTAAAAGCATCTCTATCAATAATTCCTCAAGACAAATAGCAATATTAGCTCACCAGCTAGTGTACAGTGTACAGCCAGTGTGGGATTCTGGCTTTTTGTTACATGAAGCTGGTGAAGGGCCTGGAGCACAAAGTCGTGTGAGGAGTGGCTGAGGGAGTTGGGTTTGTTTACTCTGAGGAAAAGGAGGCTCCAGGGAAACCTTAATTTTTTCTATAACTACCTGACAGGAGGCTGTAGCAAGGTAGGTGTCACTTTTTTTTTCCCCCATGTAACAAGTCATAGAGGGGAAGTGGTCTCAGGTTGTGCCAAGGGAGGTTTGGATTGGCGATTAAGAAAAAATGTTAACTGAAAGGATTATAGACTGGAACAGACTGCTCAGGGAAGTGGCTGAGTCATCATCCCTGGAAATATTTAAAAGAAATGTAGTTGTGGCACTTAGGGATATGGTGAACTTTACAGTGCCAGGTTAATGATTGGACTAGATGATCTTAAGGGTCTTTTCCAACCTAAATAATTCTATGTTCTATCACACAAGTACCCACCAGTGTCTACTGAACAGCTCCTGTTTTTTTTCCCAGCTCGTTTGCACCCCTACCACATGGCGGATCTTCATGGTGATAATGCTTGCAGTCACATTTGCTGTGTCCTTCCTTGTGGAGGTGAGTGTGCCTTGTGGAATGAACTGGTCAGCCTTAATTGGAGAGATGAAAGGGTCAGGTCTCACTCTTTCTCCCTCCTCCTCAGCCCAGTTTTGGGAATACCTAGTAATACAGGAGTAGTTGCTGCTACCTCACCTTTACTCCACTTCCTCAAAGCACCTCATCTGAACAATCAGATATAAGGAAATGCAAGGCCAGGCCACCTTTTCTTTCCTCTGGTGAGCGGGATCTATCAGGCCCTGCCACAGGCTAGGAAAATATGGAGAGTCTTTGGTGTTTTCTACTCTGATCCTGAAAACTGTCAGAGGGAGCTGGTCACAGTTTTCTGGTGGAGAGCTCTGGTGGAGCTGGTGTGAGAAGTGGTCAGTAAAAGCCTGTTTAAGGCACGTGGATGAGCAGGGCAGCGTGGGAGACCTAGGTCTCCACTGTTTGCCCTGTCTGTGTAGCATGGATGAAAAAGGAAAACTGCTGTCCAGATCCTCTAAAATCTTCCTTTTGCTTTTGCCTTTTCAGGAAGCTGTCATCGAGAACAGACCCCTGTGGCTGCTTCTGAAAAAGACCTTCCGGTACCACTCAAAGAGCCACTACAAGAGGCTGCAGCACGTGTTGGAGCAGGACTCAGCCTGGCCACCTCTGAATAAAACCTTCTTCTCAGATTCTGTGACAGTAACAGTAGAGGGAAGTATGGGAGGCCATAGCAATCCAACCTTTGACAGCAGTGAGGACTCACTCTGAAGGAAACTGCAGTGGACACATGTCCAGGACTATTGCTGTGGCTGTAAAACGACTCTCTCAAAGACTTAAAAAAGAGGCAAGACTAACTCATCGCTGCTTCACTGCTCTAGGACTAATCAGCTCTTGCTTACCTTTAAATTGACTGGAAGCAGAAAAGATGGTCACAGTAACATAAAGCCACAACAGTGTTTCCTCTGTCTCCTTGCCCATGTACAAATTGCTGGCAGCTGCAAATTGAACAGCTTGCTGAATATTGGCAAAGTGTCCATGATTGAAGCACCCCACTGCTGCATCCCTCTCTTGAACTGCATTATGCAGTCTATACAGGTGGGAGCTGCTTCAGGTGAAGAGTAGCTGACTGAGATACCAGCACTCCTCTGTGGGTGCTACACAGCGGGGCTGCCACCAGGCTTCAGCTCCTGCTTTACCAATGCCAAAATAAACCAACGTTGAAGGGGTTATTACCCCCTAGGACCTAAGGCCTGAAATAAAGATGGAGAGCCAGTTAGGTCTAAGAATAATTTTATTAAATTCTGTGGTATGCTTTTAAGTTGAGCCATTTGAGGTTTTGGCTCTGCTTTTCAACCACAATTGCAGATGCAATTCATTCATCACCTCGTATTCCTCACCTATGAATATTTGATAGTAACTTTTACTCACCCTGCTGTGCTGTGTCTGCTATACATAAATGCAACAACACTGCATATTGGTCTTTTAGACTTAAAAAGTAACTCTGGAAAGCAAAGAGCAAATTAGAAGGGATTATGAATTGGTTTGAGTCAACATGTCTGTACTAGAACAGAGTTTGAAAATATCTGGCTTGAATCAAAAAAGTAAGAAACATTTTTTTTCTAGAAAGGAAAAAACCCTAAATCCAAATCAAAAATATTTCAACTTGAGTAAAAGGTTTATTTGACTCAAAGCAATTTGTTCTCTGCCTACTACAAGTTTGACATAAGCAAATGAGTAAATACCTGCCTACCTAACACAGTTTACCTAATGGTAAATACCTGCCACAAAGACATTGACACAAACCAGAAATGTTTCATGTTTATTCCTAAAAAAGTGTCTCCAAAGTTTTCATGAGTTCCCAGTTCCCAGCAAAATCCTCTGGAAAGCAAAGTCTAGATGCTCTATGCTCTCCTTACTCCTTGAGGCACCAAAGAGCAGGTTGGTGGATACTCCTGCCATGCTCTCTTTCGGATACAGTAACATTTTCCTTGTAGACCAAATTCAGTGTCCTGTTTACGGACTCCTGCACACAACAAATACGTTGCTGTAATATGACACATATTGCTGTCCAATAGGACAGCTGCAGTAGCATTGCACACTGGGCATGTAATTTATGTTTATGTCACCACTGACAGTATGAGAGTATCAACTCATGGCAAACCTGTGGTGACTGTTGGGCTGACATTATGAAGACCTGCTTGCCTGCTGCTGAAGTATAGCCTTATCTGCAAGAGAACGGAAGTCAGATGCTAGATGATGCTTAACCCCTTTCACTCCAACCACCCTAACAACCTCTGACATTTTAACTGCAGCTCTTTTTTAAAGAAATCAGTAAGCCAGACTAGCACTTGTGGGACACATATTAAGTTTTTTGCAGGATTCTGCTGGGTGTTTCGGGATGGGGTGACTGAAGCTTCATAGACATAAGCCACGGGGGAAAGCTGGTGAACCTCCTTTTTGGCTATTAGCACATAATCCTGGCAGAAGGTTGCAGGGAAGAATATGAAGCTAAGAGGGCACTGCATACTTAGAAGAGCTAAGTATTTCCTTTATGGTGGCTGTGTCTGTTTTTGGAGAGCAGTAGTTTCAAAGACTGAATGGCTCTGCTGTTGGCCCTCATTGCTGACAGAACAGCTGTGGACAGGGACATCTTACCTCCTGACTGAGCAGCGATACACACCTGGAGTGCTCATGCTTTTCGTGACTGCTAGGACTGACCACAGACACATCATAACTGTGCTTTCATGGAGGCTTTGATAATGATCTCGAGAGGAATTTTATTGGTACAGCTAAGGCACACTCATTTGTCTTTAACAGCCTTGGTTTAGTAGTCCAAAGGTAGTACAAAGCACCAGAGAAATGCTGCTGCTCCTGGGCTTGCCTGTGGCCTCAACAGTAATGTAAAGCATGAGTGTGCTTTAGAACAGGGGAAAATATTTGCAAAATTGCTATTTTTCGTTGCTTCATTTTCCTATGACATATACACAAGATTTTTTTCCAGCATAAATAGGGATACACTGCAGAACTGATCTTCCTCTACAGAGGATAGAACAAGTACATCCTGTGGATAGGAGGGGAAACAGTTATGGATGGTTACTTGCTGAGTTTGCATAGAGAAATGCTGGACATGTATTTCTGCCATACTGTAAGCAGAGGTTTTGCATGCAGGATACGGTCATATCTGTGTTCACGTTAGTGGACTATGGTTGCTACATGAGTGTCCTTAAAAGGGAAAAGAGCTATGGATGCTGGGACTGTAAGCTAGTATGTGTCTGAACTTTCAGTGGAGTATGTTTGAAACCCTACAAACTACGTGAAAAGCTCCAGGGCTCCTGAAATTGGTTGGATTTGATGTTACCAGTCTTTCAATGCCCTCTGGAGATGGTTTTGAAGAGAACTCCAGTGTTACACTCTGAAAAGTTTATTTAATTTGAACGTTGCACTTCCACCCAAGGCTGAAACTTCCTGCTTGAAATAGTAATGGTGGTGCCTGGAGGCAGACTGGTCCCCGTAAGCTTGTGGTATTTCAGTCCAGATACAGCTTCAGTGTCTGAAGGCTGGCACCCTGATTTAGTGTCTGTCTCTTTGTCCTAGTGAATGTTGAAGAATGTATTAAATTTTCATGAAGGAACCAAATTTATCAGATGAGTAATTCAATCCAGTCCCAATGTTTATGCAGAATGCACTTCCAGTGGTTATTCTAGTTCCACCAGCTCTACAGAAAAGTCTGTCACTTCTTCAGACAAGTCAAGTGTGGGGCAGATCTCTCAAAAACCTTCATCTAATTCTTTTGCTGTTAGGTACCACAATAACCAAAATTATGTTCTCAGGTATCAGCAGGGCTTCTGGCCTATTTTAACATAACACATTAAAGTGAGTGATGAGTGGTTTTATAAGGCTGACACAATGCAGAGTAGCTAAAAGTATGGAAGTATAAGGAAATTAGGCTGTTGTTTTAGCAGTAGTGTTAGCCTGATTACTGCTGGCTTCACAGACCATTAGTTTTTCTTTACAATTCTTCTTTTCCCAAATAAATATCATATTCATGGTGACTTTCTCAAATCACAAAGTTTTAAAGACTTTTATGCTAATTCAGTATTCCTCCCCACCTTCCACTCCCTGCTTTCTCCCGACTCCACCGCTCTCCATCTCCCGCCCCCAGCCCCCCCTCTTTTGGATACTATCTCCTAAGAATTATTTAGAAATCTTCTAAAGGTCAGCTCTGTTAGGTGGCTGTGCTGAGAAATCACATGACTTACAGTCCCTCAAGCCACACTTTCGTTTTCCAGCACAGTTGCTGACTAAAACAATTGGTTAGCAACAACTTCTTATTATTAGCAAGGGTAAGCTGCCAAGTTCAGAGTTGGAGGCAATTAATGCTCTCAAACAGCCATGGAAAAGCCCTGAAATAGAAAACCAACCCTTTAAACAGGTACTTAAGGCTCCTGGATGCTGTAATGAAATGTTCCCACCCGCGTCAGTCTCTCTTGATGTGTTGCATCCATTCCCTGACATGTGTTCCAGTCAAGTTTGTAGATTTTAAACCCCTTTTATGTGTTCTAAGTCTTCACCCTCACGCTGTTGCTGAGCCAAGACTATATTCAATATGCCTGCTGATCATTCCTGTTGGCTTAACTCTGTATTCCCTGAGACTGGTGAATCTACTGTACAGCCTGCCAGTCCCCTATCCTGAACTCTGCCAGCAATTCCACCTGCCACAGACACAAGTAGCTATTTATATGCTCTTTCTGGTTATTTTTTAATTGCTGTGTATTCTGCTGTATTACTACAGATATCTTTCTACAGAAGAGTTAAAAGACTCATATCTGGGGTCTTGACATTCCAAGAATTAAAGAAGACCAACTACTGATACCTGGGGTTTGTAGGACTTTATGAAGGGGTACTTTATCAGTGAGTCTGCCTCCTGCTGTAGTTTCAGGAGGATTTAGTCCTCTTAAGGTTTGCCGAGTAACAGGTCTTGACAGCAAAAAAAACATGATCCTCATGCAGGTAGATGACCTT
The DNA here is from genome assembly GCA_013396775.1 of Cephalopterus ornatus. Taxonomy (NCBI): domain Eukaryota; kingdom Metazoa; phylum Chordata; class Aves; order Passeriformes; family Cotingidae; genus Cephalopterus; species Cephalopterus ornatus. Next base: position 813,080 of record VZRE01015876.1, read on the forward strand.
CCTGGTGCTTCCGATTGACATTGCAGGATGTTCTTGCTGAGAATTTGGAAAACAGTTCTTTGATTTCTGAACTCGCTTTAAAAATACCCAGCGAAGGCAAAAATCACATGGAGAAAGGATATAATAGGGAAACAAAGAGAAACTATGTGAATGAAGGAGTGATAGGAGTCTGACAGGCAACAGTTTAGTCTCCCAGGTCTGGATATTAGATATCGTGTTCTTCTGTATTGTTTAAATGTAAAAGCAAAAATGAACTGAGGATAAGGGTTAGAGATCAGCACTGAGAATTGCAGTTCCTGCACCTGATGTGATTAGAGGTGGTGGTGAGGGTGAAGGGATGGCAGCTCTGAGGTTCACTGACCTCTTTGTCATAATCCCATGCTGCTTCAGAGCCAGGCACAGTTCAGACCTCCAAACTCCCTGCTAAAATCATTGTTCCTGCACTGAATTACTGCGAAAGGGCAAGATTCAGCCCTTTGAAAGGTTCTTGAGAAGCTGAAGTGCTGTCCAGGACCATTTATATTGCTGCCTCTCACTGGTCATGGCAAGGGCTTTGTGAACAGCTGGGACTTTTGCCAGCACAGGTGTGGTGGCTGCACATCACGTTTTTGTATCTCTAACATCTGTAGGATGACTAGCACTCCCATGCTGAACAAGTGCTCAGAGATGCAAGTGTACCTTTGTACTCAGAGTTGATGTCAATCATTTTGCAATTGCAATTTTTAAATTAAGATAAAGTGTTTTCTCTAATGGCCTTGCAATGACAATTGACTTCATCTCAGGATGTTTAATTGTGTGAATTAGATTGCAATAACCCACAAAGCACAGACAGCCAGCTAAATTAGAATTTCTGTATTTCTTCTTGCAGTGGCACTTTTGTAATGTTACTCTTCATAACTTAGTTGTCCTGCTGATGTTCTCCAAGTGATGGTAAAACTGTTGAGCACAAATAAGCCCTCTATTAAGGGAGTGCAGATAGCAATGCTACAGTTAAGGGAACTGACTGTGGCATGAAGCAGGAATTGCCTCTTGAAGGTCCAGGGAGATACAGTGGTGTGAATTGGAATCAGACAGAAAATTAGGTCCATGTTCCCACAGCAGCTTGTTCAACATTAACTCAATGAACTCACATGCTGACTTCTAAGAAGTGATGTGAAACTTCACTCAACAACTCAGTGAAGTTCAGCTTCTGTGCTGTTAGTGTGACCACTGAATTGTAACCTTGTGCTTCACTTGAGTACTGGTATGTCAACACTGCGAGTGCTTTCCCATCCACAGCAGCCAACCAAGCTGCACGACCACTCTGAGGAGCACAGCAAAGTTCAGGTTACCATCTGCACCAAGAGCAAAGGTGAGTCATCTGCATCTCATTTTCCTCACCAGCCTGTGTAATGAACCAACATGTTGAAATGTATTTGGAATTGCACAGCAAAGGAAGAATGGAGCAGAAGGAGGTGAGGTGGATAAGGCAGCAAAAAGTGTAGGCACAGCCTGTGTGGTGTAGTAATGATGCACCCGTGTCTGCAGCATCTGTAATGATACAGGTGAACCCAGTAATTTGTGTCAAAAGTCAAGAACAGCTCGGAAAATTTGATTTCACAAACAAGCAACTAGATAACAAGTCTGGCCTTCCGAGACCTGCTTCCCAGCTCTGCTATTGGTTGCTTCCACCAGCTTGTCAAGAAGCTTGTGAGTGATTTTTAAGGTGTCTAGACACATGACTCCCATCGAGGTATTTGCTTTCTTTGCCAGTCTCAGTTCCTTGCCCATAAAATAGGGGTTACAGCTACTTTTGACCCCCAAAAGACACTCAGGTGAGCAATTGCTACAGTGATGGCAGATGTAAAGGCCTTGAACAGGTTTTCTTGGTCGGAGTGTTTTATGGACACTAGGCAAATGAAACTGAAGACAACCGCTTGGAGAGAGATGTTTAAAGGGCTGATCTTTGTGCTGCTGTTTTTCAGTCAGTATTATTTCTAAGAAGCACTGGTTTTAAATAATGCAGTGTAGAAGATTAGCGATGTTGTGTGTGCCTTGAAACTTAATTTGACTGCCCAAGACCTGTGCACAAGTAAAGGTAATTTTTTTTTTCATTGTCCTACAGGTTGCAAAAACGTGGAATCTTGTTGCTCAGTCCCTGGAGAAATGTTTCTTTTAAATGGAAAAAATTCTGTCTCCTCTGTGATGCTGTAAGCTGCATTGTAAATGAAGGGATGCTCCCAGGTGCAGCACTGGAGTTGGAAATGCTAAGGTCCCGTGCAGGTTCTTTGACAGGGAGATATCTCTATCTGTTCTGATAGCAAGTTGTTTACTATTTATTAGAGTAGTTTGCAGCAGGAGGTAGAAAAACTGTGGCTTGAATAATTCACAGTTCTCTTGGTCTTTTGAACACTGCCATGGTGTGTGTTTCTTATCCACATTAAAAACAAGTAGGATTAATGTACTGTCAGGAGTAGAAAGTGAAAATACTCAAATACACCGAATATGTATTTTTTTTATCTTTTGGATTCTGGTCTTGCATCAGTTGAGTTCAAGCAGGCAGTGTATGAACATAGAAGTCGTGGTTAGCCCTAAACATCAAGCCACTGCAAGGCATGAACTTGGTTCAGGGACAAAATTTGACCCAAGCTCCTCATACTTAATGTTCAGAGAAACATACCATGGCATGGGTGGGAGGAGACATGAGAAGAAAAGGGGCTGTTCTTCACCCTGTCACGTCCTAGCCTGAAGGGGTTCTGGTTCTCTACGTTTAATTATCTTGTCATCTTTTCTCCTTCAACCTTTTTGCTCAAGAGAGACATTTGGTGTGTTTGGGAAGGCACGGTGCAATGGTTGTCCCTGCTTCCTCCTCAGCTCCTTCCCTCCGGGAAGGCACCTGGCCACTGCTGTGGCAGGGGTAGCCACAGAGGTCACTGCTAATTCAAGGCAAACAGAAGTCAGCAGCAGCCTGAGTGCTCTTAATTACCCTGAGGGGGTTCGGAGAATGTGCAGAGGGATTTTCAATTATGTCCTTCTCAGCACAGTTCAATAAATATTCTTAATCTAGTCAATAAGCCTTTCATCATGTAAATGTTAGGATAATGCTGCTTCTGTTGAAATTAAGTGTTGCTGACTTAGGTGCTTGTCAAATCTCACCTACATTCTGTAAATGACATGAAGCGAAATCCATGATCAGAGCTACAACACTTACATGTCTTTAGGGATTTCTTCAAACCCCATCAGGCTACATCTCAATTCCAAGCCTAAAGATCCTGGAAATCCTAAAGGAATAACCTCTATGTAAACATTAAAGTTGGCTATATTCAGAATTATACTATTTAATTCATATTACTGTAATACAATAAGAGACTTCAGCTCTGCACTGCATGTGATGCCAAGCTCAAAATGTTAATCTTTTGCAGATGCCAGGACAAGTCATACACCCCATATCAACTCCCAGGTTTCATTAGTCGTTGTTAATACATCAGATACTTCAGCACCACAGAGATAATCATACCATGATGAATGAAAGAAGGAATTCATTGCAAGAGGAGAAGAATCACATTCCCAATACCTCCTCAAAGGACAGAGAGAAAATTACTATCTGATGCAAATTAATGAGATGAAATTAATGAGTATCAACAAATAAAATACTCCTCCAGTGGGACCAACCACAGGTACATAGTACAATGTCTTCTTGGCCCTCCTCCAGTGCTTCAGGGAGGCCCCACCGAATAGGTGCATGTTGAACATGCTTGGAGCCCACCAAAAGGCAGGCAGCTCACAGCAGTGGCAGAGTGATTTCCACCAGGGTACCCTTGCAAGCAGTGTCTGCTCAAATAAGTGGCATAACAAACCTGCATCCCTATGACAAAATAAATTAATGTAAACAAAAAAACCCTTTGTAAGGTATCACAGTGTAAAGCTCTTTTTGTAGATGTGTCCAATGTGCACTCAGCTGGGAACATGCTGTTTGTTTGCCAAAAGCGCGAGGAGGAGCTATTGCTGTCTGCATGGATCTCATTAGCCTATTTGCATAATTACTCTTTCTTAAATGTTCACATTTTTAAATGTGTTATAACACTTTCAGCTAAGCTGGATATTGTGAGGCAGTGACAGTAAAGGAATTTGATTCTACTTACAAAGTATCCTATTGTATGTTTAATAAGATATAAATGTTTGTTGGTTTTACTTGATGCTTAGCAATTTCACGGTGTCTCTCAAGTATTAATTAATTAATAAGCCAATTATGATCAGGCTGAGAACAAGGTATAATGCGCTGGAAACAGAACAGTCTTCGAAGGCCCAGAGGGACAACAGGTCCTGGATTCATTGTGCTTTTTAATAGAGCTGCTTGCTTCCTGATTCGTTTCATTGTGCCTGTGTTGGTAACAGGGGATGCTACTGATGATCAAAGGTAAATAAATCTGTTTAAAATTTTCTTAACATGCCAGACTAAATGGTAATGGGCTGTGTTGTGGTCTGGCAGACACATCTTGTCAGCCGTCATCTTCTTAGAGGGGAATATGTGAGTGTGTGTGTGTCTGTGAGCGGGTAGAGAAGACTCTGAAAAATAACTCTCATGATGAAATGATTGTCTTTGCCAAGCTCAGCCTCACATGCGTTCAGTCTGTACTGCAGTGCCAATGAAGAAATAAACCTGAAGGCTGAGATGAAAGAGAAAAGAAAGAAACAGAAGTTTCTTTCACAGAAAGAAACTGGGGCGTGAATCTGTGCGGGACATTCCCCAGGCAGGCAAATCCAAGCAAAACACCATGATGTCCAAATCAGAGCACTCCTTGAAAACACTGAGGGATACAGCCTATAAGACCTGCCCTTCCTTCCTACCTCCCACCCTTCCAGGAGCTGCTCAGTTTAGGCACTGCAGGTACCAGCTCTAAGACACTTTACATGCCTTGCTTGCCCTTTTGTAGGCCTGGGAACCAGGGGATTTCCACCTACACAGGCCCTCAACTGGAAGACACATAGTATATGCTTAGCAATACTTTTATTTTGTCAGAAAGTTAAGGTTAAAATCCACTATACACAGAAAGAGCCCACAGGATTCAGCCAAGAAAAAGAGGATGTGAGTAGAAAGCCTGCACCAGTCCTCAGCAAAGCACTGGAGGGAAGGTGGCAGGGAAGGAATGGATACTTTGCTTGCAAGTGCTCCCAAACTACCACAAAAATCATCACAAGCAATGAAAAAAAAAGCAGATATTGCAAACAGGCTGGTGCTGCTGGGGTCACTTTAAATGGTGACAATCAACTTACTCTTTCTAAAGGGATGGGAGAAGGAAGGCTGAAGTATTTAACTCGCACACAAAGCTACACTCAGGTGCACAAAAGAGGATTTTATGGCAATATTATTTTGGGGTTTTTTGAGAATTTATTAAGGCTTTGATATGGTTATTTCAGCAAGATTGGCTGTTGTTAGTATGCCTCAACAGCAGTTGGGGTGGATGCTGGGCAGTGACCCTCCACGGCCACAGGCTCCCTGCCGTGCTCCAAACTTTTTCTGACGACCCATCACTCTTTGTGGAGTACTCTCGGATTTGTCCCTGAGCAAGATCGAGACAGCAGAGGCGATGGTGATGATGGCGGTGACACCAACAATAGCTCCTCCTGCCAATAGGCAATCAATTGCTTTCTTGGCCTGTAAGGGGAAAGAAGATCACAGGCTGGAATCTTGATAAGCACATTTATTTACCCCAGGCATGCTAACGAACAGCAGGTAGGGATAATCAGGGCAATTAAATGAATGACAGACATCTACCCCATAAACAAAAGAGTTAACACCCAGGATTTTACCATTAGGCTGTGGCATTCAGTAAGAGGGCACTGTCAGGGTGCAGACAGATCACAGTGACCCTCCTGGTCCAAGGTCTCCGGTGAGGCCAGAGGCAGTGCTGGTTTGGACCCCACACCTGGGACTTGGCTGTTCCCAGGCAGTCTGCAGGCTGTGTCCCTGTCCAGCGGCTCACAGGGAGCAGCTCTGTGAGGCACACAGGGGCTTACCTCACGTTACTTACCTGGTCAGAGACTCCCTCGCCGTAGCGGAGCATTGTCACAAAGTGCTCACAGTTTTTACAGAGCACATCATAGGGCACCTCCCTGTCAATGTAGCTCTCAGCTCGCTTGATGATCTTCTTCACTGGGAAGGGAGTGCGGGAGTGATCATACTTGTTGTTGACCTCCCAGTCATCAGTCCCCACCACATCCTTTAGGAGCTGCTTCTTCACCTTGGCCTTTTTGGTCAATAATACTTCACTGCCAGCTGACAGAGGTGAGATCCCTTCATCTGGCGGAAAGCAGGAAGGAGATAAGCCAGGCAGAACTTGTCTGGCCCCTCCCAAGACCTCAGATGGGTTTCTGGCTGCTCCTGGAAAGGCCATCTTACACACACAGGGTCGGTCCACCACCAGCCCATGACGTGAGGCAGGGCTCCTGGGGCACCCCAGCACCCTCTCTGCATCCTGCCAGGCTGCACCAGCCTTACCTTCGGACGTCACGTGGATGACATACCCATCCCCCAGGTAGAGAGCCCAGTGCTCGTAAACTCCTCGCTTGATCTCGATCAGGTCCCCAGGCTCGGGGTCCCGCTTGCCATACGCCATCCCAGGAGTCTGCGGTCAGGACAAGCCTTTGTAGCTGGGCCGGCTCAGCGCAGGGCAGAGCGGAGCGGGGAGGTGTGGGCTGTGCAGAGGCTCCTGCCGGGAGCGCAGGCACGGAGGGCGTTAGTGCCGGGCACCGAGGGCATCAGCTGCCGGAGCGGCGGCCCCTCCGCGTCGGACCCGGCTCGGGGCGGCCGCTCCCGCAGGGCAAGGCATGGAAGGGCTGCCGTTCGCTGCCACCGCATCCGGCGAAGTGTGAGGTCGGGCAGAGA
>VZRE01015876.1:831020-854529 GCA_013396775.1 Cephalopterus ornatus
CCGCCCCGACCCGCTCGGCCCGCCCTCACCCCTCCTCGCCGACGGAGGCTGCGTTCCAGAGGGTGTTGGCTAATACGCTCGCTGCGTGGAAAATCTGGTCCTGTCCCCGACGAAGACGGGCCACCTCCACCTCGCCATCTCCTCCGGCCGCCGAGGGGTTCCGCTTCTACCCGGCCTTGCGGTGAGTGAGCATTCCTCACCCGGAAACCTTCCGAAAGGGAAAGGGTATGCTGCCGTTCCACTTCTTCACTCTGAGGAGAAACAACAGAGATGGAGCTCAGACTGAAATCGTTTTATGGCAAAGAGATTTTTCGGATGCCTTTTTTTTTTTTTGACGCGGCCCAGGCATTTCTTTCGGGACATCAGCGGAATCCGATGATTGTGCCCAGCAAGAGTCTTGATCCGAGAGGGATCCCGATCCCATACGGCCATCTCCTCGGCTGTTGCCTGCACAGTGTGCTAAAAAGGAAGGTTCACTAATAATAAAACTGTCTTCTGGGTGAGTTGAACTCAGCGGTGTATTTAAAGCCCGGCATTTAAAAAGTCAGGTGAGCAAGATGATTTATTTAAAAGATGAGAGCAGTGGGAGATTTGTCATCTTTCTGGCTTCTAGTGACAAGAATTAGTTAATTCAGTGGAGCACTGAATGGCAGTTCTTTCCGTGTCATCCCCTGCTTCAAGTCTGAACTATTTGCAAAGATTTGTAGTGGAAAGCCAGGACCATTCTTGTGGTATTGACCAAAAGTATATATATATATAGAAACCCAGAAATCTGCTTTACCTGCGCACAGCAGGGTTCTGTTGCCTGGGGGAGCCCAGGCTGGGATCCTGCAGGACAGGGACTGGCCTGTGCTCCCACCAGTGCAAGGGGAGGTGAGTGGCCAGCACGGCTCAGCAGTCACAGAATCGTGCTGCAACAGGTGCAAAGTGCAATAGGAAGCTGCCACTGAAGAGGCAGGAAAGATGGCATTATAATGGCAGTGAAATTCCAGCATAAGGTTGACAGTTCATTTGTGCACAAGTAGGTCTCTCTCGTTGATTCATTTTCATTATGTAATGAGGTTGAAAGGCCCTTTCTATTCACACACTCTCCAAAATAGCTGTGGCCTGTGTGTATGAACAGGCACATGAACAGGCTGGTGTGTCCTTGAATGGACCAGAATAACCTAACTCACCATGGAGACTGCGAATACTTCTCTGGCTAACAGTATACATGAGTTTATGGATAAAAAGGAAAGGAGAAAGGGTAAGTAAATAGTAACCAGCATTATGGCAGAAACAACAGGAAGTCCACACTGTTCCTCACAAGGAAACCTTTCTGTCCGATCACCCAGGAGTCCCTGTGGCAGGCACACTTGCAACCACCTGAACTGGAACTGCCCATCAGAGTAGGTGGCCCCAGTGAGCTAATGGGAGCCCTGCTCGACTCCCTGTACACCCCACACTCACACAGTCAGACAAGGTTTCCCCTAGCACAGTCTGAGACACCTGGATCCTTAAAATAAATTGCAACAACAAAACAGTAACTTGAGCTGGGTGCCTTCAAGGGACCCCGGAAAAGTAAACGCTGCAATTTTTATACTGTCACAGTCTAAGTGTGAAAGTGTGCTGTCCCTGGCTCCTGCTGTGTCTCGGAGTGTCTGTTCACCTGGCGGGTGGCCATGCCCTTTGCTATGTAAAAGGTTGGCATGAGTTCAGGGCCCCTTGCCTCTCGCACTGCAGCTGCACACTGAGCTAAAAGAACTATATGTATTCCTAAACAATCAGGAGGTAACGTGCAATGAACTGGAAAAACACCAGTAAAACCTTTGTGGTGCTTACATCTCAAAGCTTCACTCATAGCACTGGAAATTCTTTCTGGCCTTGTACAAGGCCCAGGCAGCACTTCAGTCCCTGGGCTTTGTGACTCATCTGTTACGGGTGAGTGTCTCACACATGGCATGTTACCAGGCCTTGTTGCAAACACCTTTGGTTTCCTGATGTAGGGGGTCCTTACCGTGGTCTGGGGCTGAGCAGATGCAAATCTACTCTCACATTTATCATTTTGGCAGCTTCTGGGTTTGCAAAGACCCCCAAGGACAGTTTATGACAGGATCTCATTCTTCAGAAAGTTTTTGTTAAGTTATGCTCTTGCTTAGCCTCACAGGGACTGATTACAACCCTATTTCTTGTCCCCCTTGTCCCCTCCACCGTAATAGCAAGGAGGCAGTTATCCTTCAAACAATCACTTCTTTCAGTCCAGCACTTCCAAGGGGGACAATAGGGGTTATTTGTTTTACTACGTCTGTCCTCAGATGAGCTCAGTGTCTTCTTTTTTATTTCTCTCCCCAGTTGGATGTGCCTTGACAGAAAAGGAGTAAGAACTGTGTCCATGTCAGTCAATTAATCCCCTCCCCACCAAAGGATTTGGTTAAGATGATCTCATGAAGACCTGCCTGGATGCTATAATTAGTTCATAGAATCACAGAATGGTTTGGGTTGGAAGGGACTTTAAGAATCATCCAGTTTCAAACCCCCTGCTGTGGGCAGGGACCCCTTTCACTAGATCAGGTTGCTCAGAGCTCCATCCCACCTGGCCTTGAACACTTCCAGGGATGAGGCAGCCGCAGCTTCTCTGGGCAGCCTCTTGCAGTGCCTTATCACCCTCACAGTAAAGAATCTCTTTCTAAAATCTAATCTAAACCTACTTCCTAATATCTAATATAAAAACATGCTCTCTTTCAGTTTGAATTCTGACCACATCAGTCTACAAATCTACCACAGTCTACCACATCAGTTTTTATCTCTCAGAGGTGAGTAGGTGATGGTGTGCAATGCACTCATGCTGTCAGATTCTGTCTGGACTTCATGTTTTTCAAACGGCCTTTGAAGACAACAAAGTCTCTTATGTCAGTTAGAGCATATTCCAGTTTGGGTCTACAACATGAGATCCGAGAGATATTTTAAATTCACAACTTCAAAGGTTTTCAACAAATGTGATGATAAATTTATTATTATTGCTTCTCAGTGTATTAGAAACACAATTAAAGTACAACAGCAGAAAGTATGACAAATGAATTGGAAAAATATTGTTAACTATAGCTGTGTATTTTGGGATTCATTTTGATCAAATGCACTGTTCACGATGCAGCCGTAATCTTGCTCATGTACTCTGGCATCCAATCTGTCCCTGGACCACTTCGAAGAAGAATCCCTTGTTATTCTATCTGTATCCATCTTTCTCTTTCTCCTGTACAATGAGAAAAAAAAGAACAACCACTTTTAATTTCCATTCTTATCTATAGTCAGAGGTCAAACAATGGTCAAAAGAGATCTCAAGTGCTGTGGTTCCTTTCTGGTCCTGCAGGTGTGTGACTGATGGGAGTTTTGAGGTTTACGGGTGCTAAAAGGGGTGTGTGTGTGTTGACTCTTCTGAATGTAGCAACTCTGAGAAAAAGCTTTACCTGTACAGGCACACTGTAGAGGAGATGAGAATGACAATAACAGCTACACCTGCCACAACTCCAATGACGATGGCAATTGTATGGTCCTTGGAATCCTCTGTGTCAGGGTCTTCGGCTGAAGAAGAAACAGAAGCCCTGTCAGTGAAAGCTAACTATACTGTGAACACAATTTTTTTTCTCAACCCTTGCTAATCTATTTGGTTTACACTGTGTTCTCTGATGAATGTGACTTTATGGAGTGGTGCCAGACCCAGATCCTGTGTGCTCTACAGAGCCCTGCTGTCATGATTTCTGGCACCTCTCCACTGGGCATCTAACCCTTCTTTCTGCTTGGATGACCACAGGCTCTCACCCATTGGGTTACTAATTTACATAACGAAAATGAGGACCAAGCTCAGTTTTCTTCATAATAACACCCATTTTTGAAAGAGGTGTGAATAATGCAGACAGGGAAATCCAAAACAGTTTTATTACCTGTCTTTTCAGCCTCACACATTGGTCCTGTGTACAGCTCTGAACATTCACAGTAGAAGCTGAGAGAGGTGTCATTGGTAGTTTCAGAGCAAACACCATCATTCTTACAAGGATTTGGCATACATGGTCCACCTAATGAAAATGAAGGACAAACACTTGATTCTCAGATAATCTGACCCTGAGACAACTGTTCTTGCTTAGATTACACTGACTCCTAATGCTGCACACCCCTTGTATTTTATAAGGCAGTTACTTGTATCTGACAACAAGAATAACAGAAAGAAACTCTGTTTCTGCAATGAAACATCAGAGAAAGATCCTCTACAGGCTTTTCTTCTGTACACACTCTCTTGAAACTATCCCCAGACTGGTGATGTCTTTTAAGGGAAGTCAAGACTTCATAGCATCAAAGAAAATGTTATAGTGGTTGACTCACTCCTGTAGCATCCACGACTGTAGTTTGAAATGCCACAGATTTCATCAGACCCACATGCTTCATCAGAGCAGAAAACGGTGGAGCTTTCTGTGCACTGGCATGTCTGAGAGCAGTCGTCAGTGGTGAATATTTCTCCAATCTGGAAGACAGCAGTGAGATGTTAAGAATATCAAATAAAATCAGCCAGAAAAAAACCATGAGTAGAGCATGGGGCCCCATTATAGTCTCTCCAATGCTTTCCTGATGAATGACAACAGGGCAGATTTTTTTTAAAATTAGTTTGTACAAATAAAACAAGCAGCTTACTAATCCAGCTCTTTGAAACTAGAGGACGACCCAAGAAAGAAGGCAAAAGAAGAGTTTAAGGTATGAGATCCTAGTCCCAGGTGGGGTACATGTGCAACCAACAATGTCTAACTGTTGCTGGAGGTAAGAGTAGCACATGCATCACATCATACCTCCAAGGCTGTGTGGTAATGCTATCTGCCATTTTAATTGAAAGTGCCATCTGCTAATAGTGTCTCCCTCCTCCAATAAAATGTTTACTGGCTTAGGCCTTTTCTGTACCAAATCTCTAGTGTTAAAGCAGAAATATATGAGATAATGAAGTTATTCTATCCTGCAACAGCAGTGGAGGATTCTCCTCAGAATCCAGCCTTGCTCAGGGCTCTCTTCATGTCCTCCTCAGCTCTACAGTCTCTAATATATCACTCTATATCACTCTTCACTGAGATGAGTGGGACCACAGTGACCCACAGAATTTCTCTGTAACTGGTATGTTGTAAACTTTAGTGCCTATGAGGATATTATTTAGCCTAATAAAGGTGAGGAATTAACATGGAGGTCAAAGTGCAATCATATACTTTCTCCAAGTGCCTGCCTTGAGTGTTCTGGCAGACAGTTTCAGAGGGAGACCAAGGGATCTCCTCTCTCTTCCCTTTCTTCAGAAACCAGAATTTTATGAAACAACTGCTCTTTTTTTTTAATGCAAAATTACACGCTGAGGATTATGAGCAGATTGTCAAAATAACCAATGGAAGAAAATACTGTTTAGTGCTGCAGGAACTGTCCGAGCCACAGAGGGACTGTATGTACCTCATAGTATTTGTTCAGGTATGTGCAGCCACACTCTTTGTAAGGCACACAGTCAAAACCGCTAAGAACATAGCCAGGGAGACATTCACAGCCTTCCACACAAGGTGATTCACACTCAGAGGGGCTGGTCAGGTCGTTGCAGGATGCTGGGCATGCAGACATGCATGAGCTGTAGTTGCTGTTGGCAGGACATGATATACCTGTAAAAATAAGGACAGTCCAGTTATACCAGGCTGCTGTGCATTACTTAAATATAGAATTCCCTTTCAGATCCAGAAGGCATAGTTTTGTAGGAGGTCATATGATGAACATACATACACAGAGCTGTGCATACATATAAAATAGTACTGAAATTGTAAGTAAAGCACTCCAAAGTCAGGAAATGCATCATCTAAGCTGCTTGTATAATGTGCTCTCATTCCTGATATACACTGATCTCAAAACAGCTTCCCACACATTCAGGGTAGCCATCCCTGCAAGTGCCAGGCCCGTTTCACAACTTTGGCAACTGTGTTAATCATCCAACCTCCAAAAAATTAGTAAAAAAAAAAAGTTTGAGATACGTTTTATTTCAGCATTTTTTAGGCTGAAAAATTTAGTGTTTTCAGTTGAATTTTTTTTATCTTGAAATTTCACAGGTAAAAAAGATAGTATATTTTGTAGATTTTAAGGGAGATTGAAATTAAATGGTTTTCCTTCAGATTTCTAGCTTGTGAATGGTTTCCAATTTTTTTTTTTTTTTGTCCTATTTGGAAAGGGGACATTTTTTCTCTCACAGAACTTCTGATGACAGGGAGCTGACAGCTTTGATTTCCAATGTGTCTTTGTAAGCTGGAGTCTAAGTGAAAGTCAGCATAGGACACAGAAGAGAGGCCAGAAAGGCAAATGTGTATGTTAAACTGTGAAGACTGAGTGAAGTGAGAATCAATGTGTTTTTACTCCCTGAGAAGTTTTGATATATGGTATGTCTAGGAAAAGCCTTAAACCTCCTATTTTGAGAGTCCTGTAGGCAGAATCCATACTTCCTGTTTCTTCCCATGCTTACCACAAACAGTGTGTTGTCTCCAGCCATCCATACTAACTCCTTGCTGCTGACAAGCCAGCACATATTCCTCCAGACTGCGACACAAGGTAGTGACCTCATCTCTTTCCACACACATATCAAACAGGCAGCTCCTATGTGCGACATGAGAAAACATTAATTCCCAGCACATTTGTTATTGCTTATTTTCATCTGCTTTTCTGCCTGACTCTGAGTTAGTTCTGTTTTCCAGTATCTGCCTGACAGGAAACAGAGGAATAAAAAGCACCCCAGACACATAATTGGAAGATCAGGTCATTTGTCATGCAGCTGCTGCTAAAATGTGAGGTGTTCATATAGAATCATAGATCATTAAGATTAGAAAAGACCTCTAAGATCATCAGTTCCAACCTTTAATCTAATTCTGCTAGGTCCACCGCTAAACCATGTCCCTAAATTGAACATTTTTCTGATGTGCAATCTAGACCTCCCTTGGAACGAGCAATAAACTGTTACGTGACTTAACACAATCAGTTATTCTTTGCTGTCTGCTTCTGTTTTGGGCTACATCTTGCTTGTAGAGCACTTTTTAGCACTGCTAAGTCTTACACCTGGCCTACACACTTCTTTCAATATATGGGTACCTTCTCCATGTCCACGTGCCTTGAATATTGACACAGAATGCTTTTTTTACCCAGTGTTTGTTTGCCAGTGATACTTTCTCAGCTTTGCTCATCATTGGAATATCCGTGGCCTGATTTTCAGAGGCACTGAGATCCAAGATGAATGGAATCTGAAAATCTGCAGTGCCTCAGTAAGATCAGGGCACCACTAGGCAGGTAGAACAGGCTGCCCAACCAAATTCTAGAGTGAGGAGAAAAGTTATGTTAAGAATCAACATATATACATTGAAGCCAGTGCTCCACTGTATTTTGCTTAAGATACTGTAACATTCTTCTCACAGATAAGAGGTGGGCATTGTCTATCTTTAAACATTAGGTACAACTATGTAACTAAAGAAAAGTGGCATCTACTTGGCATATTTGTGACTGATGATGGATGAATAATGAATGTGGGGAAGAATAACGCTCAAAATTAAGTATGTGGAAATTGTATAGGTAGGAGACAGAGCAACCCTGAAACACAGCAGAGGGAACATTCTTGAAGATACCAGGTTAGTTACTCTTCACTACTCTGGTTTTTGTACTTCTCCCTGAAAAATTCAAGAAGCGTCACTTCTTGTGACAAAAGCTTCAGCTTTTGGCTATAGCATGATATAGATTTTATGAAGCTAGGATTGCTTAAAAGAAGCCAATAGACCCACGTGCTAAATTCTCACTGAATGTAGATGAGAACTGTAGGCACACTGGAAATCCCAGGCTACAGGTATAATGCTTAATGCTGCTGCTTTATCTGTGTGCAAAAAGAGGAAAGCTACTTTATAGAGCTAACAGAGAAGTTAACTCTAAATAGATGAAAGAAAGGCCATCAGATTTATTTAAAAATGAATAAGGGGATGTAAATAAATCAATAATGGAATCACTGGGTCCAGTTCTTCAAAGACACTTACTGTCCTCAGCTCTTATTACTACCCTGGTGACTGAAGATGCAAAGTTCTTGTCAGAAACAATTGCCAAAATGATTTTGCAAATGGGGGGAACAATTATCTTCAGTAAACACTTACGTGAAATAGAAATCTGGTACAACTGTAGAATGACACCTTGCAAAAGGACCATTCAAGTCAGTCAGGATTTGACATCTTGAAGTTGCATTTTGCTGCTCCAGCTGATTTTCATTGCAACCTTGGAAAAGCCCTGGATCTGGCTCTTCCTCAGACTCATTTTCTGAGTTGGCATCTCGTCTATAAATGAATTCATTATGAAACCATCAGTGTTCTGTGTACATCCAGCATTCATGGTACTAGTCTAAGTAACGCTGCAGGAATACTTCTGCCTCATGGTGTAAATGTAAGCTTATTTATCTCATGATTTATCCTGAATGGGAAGGACATAGATGTAGCAAATCAAAGATGCTCTGGAACATTTCCTACGATCTCAGAGATTTATGAGTATTTAAATTAAAGGGGATGTCTGTAGTTCTCTCTTTGGAAATTCTGCATGACACAGAATACCTCCTTCATTCAATCTATTAGACAAAATTGGAACGTTAGTCAGAAGGATACAGCTGAAATAAACCCCTGTTTCTTGGACATATGCTCACTTTCACTGGACAACTGGCTGGATGCCTGAAGTGCCAGAATTCTCCTGTAGGCCCAGCCTCCAGAGTCTCAACACTAGCCTACACACTGTTTTCTGCTATTCTGGCAGGCAAATTTTTGCCCATCATATCCTGGCAGCTAATACAGTTCCATTTACTTGCTGAAAAATAACGTGTTAGTAGTTAAGCAACTTCCAAAGGTCTTTCAAAGCAACTGGAAGGAAGGAAGGAAAAAGGAAGGAAGGAAGGAAACTTCTTTCTTTACCTGTTTCAGTGGACTAATTAGCAAAGCATTTGCCTGACCACAAATATCATGCTCATTTATAGTCAAAAAATGTCCTTAGTTTTTGTGTACTGGCAGAAAAAAATAGAGAGCCATATTAATAAGGAAATCACACTCTTCAAGAACATTCTTTGGGAGGAATTGTGAATTTATATTGATGGATTTCAAAGCTACCTTCATGTTCCAGGGGAAGGACTGACATTAGATCAGGATTTACACTTGGTCAGGTCCATCTGGTATAGCATGTACTTATTTTTGCAAGTAACCATGAGCTTGGCAAAGATGTTATTTATCCCTGTGTCTTGGGCTGTGACTCCCAAGAGGGATACTGAACTGCAGTAATGCAGTAATTCAGGCCTCTTTTGGCTAGATAGAAGGGCACTGATAGTTCACATTAGTGATGAGCAGGAGAAGTCCCTAGACACAAACAGGGAATAAGAAAGACCAGAAATAAGACAGTGTAATTATTCCTGGAGGTTAACTGTGACTTGATTCCCTCACTTCTAGAGGCAGTGCTTGCCATGGATATTAAGCAGAAAAACAAGTACCTGAGACGAGAGCTTCTTTTTAAAGGAACTTTCCAACTTTCACCGAATACATTCACATTCTTCACCCAAACACCATATGGATTTGTGAAGTCATTTCTGTGTCTCCCATCGAAGTCACCACACAAGCCTTCCACTCTGCTTCTGTAGGTGTTGGCCAGCTTTATATCTAGGGAAGGTCCGAAGGAAAAAAAAGCTGTTACACAGAAATTGTTATCTCTGAGCGTATGGAAGAGGTGGAAAACAATGCCAAGTGCCACATTTTATGACTCAGATTGAAGTTCGTAACATGACATGGGCTTCACACATAGCATATGAGCACAGCCCTGAACATGCATGTTCATACGTGTATTCACAGGACTGTTTCTCTGCTCTGGAACACTGATCATGAAAAAAGGAATTTCTTGCAGTAATTTCTTATATATGTTATTATATGACATGACACCATTGCCCAAGTGCTTTTAGCGCATGCTACTTACTGCTTTGCAACAAACTGAATGCATCACTTTTTGCCCTTCACTTACAATCCACTTGACCACTGAGAAACAGAATTCCTACAAGCAGGGTGTTTCTTTCTGCAGTTGGAATTATAGGGTTGGAAATGAGGGTCATGTAAATAAATAGCCTGGCCCTTTCACCATACACTTAGAAATAATGTAGCTATATGCTGTTGTAAATCAGGATTAACTTTGAAATGAGAAAATTTTTTGAGACTGAATAAATATTTCTGCACATTTTTTTAGTATGACTTACCTGCATTTTGATTGCCATCAAAGCTCACATATAAGCCAAAATCTGTCTCCAAGTAAATTCTTGTTGTCCTCTGATATATGTGAATACCTTCATGAGCTCGAAGAGGGGGTCTCACACTGACACCATCCAACTAACAGGGAAATAAATTAAAATTCATTATATATAGGCCAAATTAAAATCTGGCTTCAGTACAGGTCAATGCTACAAATCAACACTTCTTGTTTTTCATGATAAATGTATCAGATAATTTAACCAGGAAAAAACTCAGTATTTAATTTTTTAAAGTTAACAAAATAATATATTGAGGAAAGTGATCTGGCTTTCATATCATCATAAGATATCTCTATTATTAAGCTAAAGTGCATATAAGGGCTATGTTATTCTTACACACCAGTAAAGGGGAAGGAAATTAAATTATCCTAGCATAATTCACACTTTTCCCTACCAGTGATAAAAATTTGCGTGGCTTTATTTTAAGTCTTGGAATATTTGGTGTTTTATTCCCAAAACTCTGTTTATACATTTATTTGTTTGAAGTAGAATTATATCCTTCATAGCTATGGAGAAAAAAGACTCAACACAACTGAAAATCTCATTTGTGGTTGCCTCATAGCACTGCTGTAATAATACAGTTTAGTATTTTAGTACTTTAATTCTTCAAAACCAACATTTATTACCCAAAGGTGTTTTACTCCAAGGGAGAGTCTTCCTCTGTGCTCTGCTGTCAGGGAGACTTACCAGAACCTGCTTGTTCTGCCTGAATCGCACTGTGTGGTTGTAAACATTGATAAGAATCTCTTTCAGGTAGGTAATGTGTCGACTTCGATGTAAAGGAGCGTTCATGCCTTCAATGCTGAACTGCATCAGAGTATCAGGTAGGTCAGGGATGGTCTGAGCCCCAATATATGTGTATTTCCCTTGGAAGTGGTGCACCAGACCGTCGAAGGTGATGTAGTGTGGGTCACCCATTATCTGGCATCTCCCAAAACCTAAAAAGGAAGAGCTTCATTACTCTCCAGTTTAAATGTGCGTGTGCCAGATCCCATACATAGTTTGGTTCAAAATATTAGGTAAAAATTATTGCTGCTGGCATGCAGGTCTGAAAGTAAAGATGGGTGCTCGGGCATCACGCTAGTGAGTGGACACTGAAACAAAGAGATGGACAGAGAAACTCATTCCTCTGCTGAGAACCAGTGTGAGCCAGATGAGCTGAAGCAGAACATTAGAGTTTATAGACCTTATAGAGACTAAGTTGTGCATGTTGGCCCTCTGCTGCCACACAGCATGGCTTGCAGTGGGCTCT
Source organism: Cephalopterus ornatus (assembly GCA_013396775.1). Lineage (NCBI taxonomy): Eukaryota > Metazoa > Chordata > Aves > Passeriformes > Cotingidae > Cephalopterus > Cephalopterus ornatus. Next base: position 842,591 of record VZRE01015876.1, read on the forward strand.
TAGAGATGCCGATTTCATAAACCATTGCTACAAAATTGAAAAGCAGTGTCTAATTTTGGCTTGCTTACTGCTGTCACTGATTTCCTCTGAGGTTACTGAAATGGATGATTGGGTTCACCAGACCTAACAATCAGATGCAGTGACTATCATCTCTGTGTTCTCCTTGACCACTGAGTGCAGAGTAAACCATTATACCAGGAACAAGACTATCCTTAAGACTCCTGGGGTGCCTCTGCTCCGATATTTTGCCAAAATATAGAAGGGGGACACTGGACTTGCATTATGCTTTTATATACTCAATACACTATGATTGATGACATACTATTCTTCAAAATTGAAATGCAGAGACACTAGGCAATAAGCTGTCTCCCAAACAACCCAACTTACCCAGAGAATATGGGATTAACTTCGCTTAGCCAAAGCAAATATTAAATGAAAATGCAAAGTTCTCTGACTGACCTATTATGTATCTCTTCAGATCTGCTCTGTCCTGGGTTTTTTTAATTGATTTTTTTGCATTTTTTTTCTGTTCTCAAATCAACATGCAGTGAAATTTTTAAAAAATTTATTTATTTATTTATTAAACTAATCAGACCGAACTGTCAGATTTCTAGATATAAGTAAATTTTTGTACATGAGTATCCATTTCCCTCTACAAATTCCCTGTATGGGGCTGGAACCTTCTATTATGAAAATTAAGGATTTTTATATTCAATAATGTGTCATCAATAACACTGTCAGAGTTTCCTTCTTTCCCCTTGAAAGTCTGGAATTGCCATGGAAGAAAGAATGGACACACACATTCTCCCTCCTTCTCCAACCCTCATGGAACACCAAATGAAGACTTGCTTGCACATACCTGTTGGATTGCACTTGTGTTTTCCATTTTTGATCACACAGGTTTCTCTGGAATCACAGCTATAGCTCTTACAACTGATGACACCGTTCTTCTGACACTGGCATCTTTTGGTGCAGTGTGGAGTTATCCATGTCTCCCCAGCCTAAGCACAAGTTGTGGTGATAATATGTTATCCAGGTGTTCAGCTTTGCAATGCAATAAAAGTTCAAAAGCTAAGGGTGTGGGGACAGGTTAGGTGCAGCGTGTCCAGCTGGGGATTCCACAACTGCTCAGTCCAAGTGTAGTCTCACCAAGAGTGTGAGAGTGGGAGTCTCAGTCCATTTATTTTATTGTCTTTGACATGAGAATTTGAACACAAAACAGGATAGGACAGACTGCCTGCATATCTCTCATCGACTGACTGTTTTCAAATATGCCTGAGTTCTTGCCTCAGGTGTGAAGTACCAAGCAAGCTTCTGCATCTCCTAATACCCAAGCCTGCAGCTTTTACTCATCAGATGAAAGGTATTTAAGAGGTAGACCCTGAAGACTTTGATCTCTCTCTCTAATCTCTCTCTCAATCTGCCTCTCTCATATTAAGATAGTCAGGAGATGAACTTTGTACACATTTTGAAGCCACAGATTTGCTCCACAGACAAACCACTTACACTGTAGTAATTGTTGTCATCATCCCTGCAGCCACAACTGCTCAGAGGTACACAGTTGCCATTACTGAGCACATAATTATCATCACACTCACAGCCCTCTGTACACTCTTCTGTCTTGTCACAAAGGGAAGAGGCAAAAATGTCATTGCATGTTGATGGGCAGGCGGAGACACAGTCTTTGTAATGGCTCCGGGATGGGCAGGGCAACGCTGTGTGGGAGAACAGGAGCAGCATTATCAGATACATTTACAAAGTGCACTGCAAACACTGAAAGGTACGCATTGGCCTATGGAATGGTAATACAGAATTGCATTTTAATAGCTGATTTTGATGATCGACCAGTTTTTTTCTTGTGTTTTACTTAAAAAAACCCGAACTAACCAAAACAAAGCAAAGAACCCTTTCTGGAGCCACTCATGCAGTTTTATGACAGGTATGCCTGAACTGCTGGCACCTGGTACTAGATCATTCAGATTCAGTGTTCCAGTTATGCTGCAAATGCCTATTTGGGCACTGCTAGAAATGTGAATCTTAAGGGCAAACATCTTAGAATGTTCCACCTTCCATTGATGCAAACCAGGTGTAAATTTAGCTTAACCACAGACATAAACACATGCAAGATATGCACTGCACTTTCAGACTGCAAATTCATCCAGCTCCATACCACATTTCTGCCAATGACTAGAGATGCATAAGGGGACGGTTCAAGAAACAGGCTAACATGACAAAAGGTTTGTTAGTCCAGTATTTTCCTCTACTTGTGGCAAGGAGGCAACTAGGGGTTTCTGATAGACCTATTCAACATTCATCTGGCTTGTTTTTTAACCAGTTAATTGTTTTGTCCTCCACAACATTAAGTGATAATCCCACAATACGATACTAAATTGTGAAAAAAAGCGCCAACAAATAAATCCCCCACTACGTGATCTTTATTTTTTTTTGCATAACTAGTTTGTAGCTTTGTTGAATGGGTAGAGTAAGGCACATACCCTAGAAATCAATCTGAGAACACGGCCTGTAATAAACAACTGGGCAAATTGACAGTTTTCATTCAAATCACAGTGAGTGGCATTGAGCCCTGTGTCCTATCACAGTATCCAACTTTCTTTTAGTCTTCTAGTTGTATTATTTCTCCATTTTAGGCTCACTGGAATATCTCATGGCACTCACTTGGCTACTAAAATCAATCTAACTCTACATTAGTATCCATAGCTTGTCTAGTCCTGAGTTATCACTGGGTTTATATGAACCTGAACACAGTTCAGCACAGCAATGGAATCATAATAGTAGAATTGTGTTTTGTGAGAATTTGGATTTAATTTTCTTTGACATAACTTGTTCACCTAATTCTGCTTATTTGTTTTCATACTATCAGTCATCCAAGTTTCAGTTTTTTCCCTTGCTTGTGTACTTACGACAGAATGTGCTATTCCTCCATTTAATGGTGATTCCATGGTTCTTGCAGGTCTCCACATAGGCTTGAACTATGTCGCAGAGAGCAGACTTCATGCCATCATATTGACACATATCATAGATGCAGATCTCTACAAAATCTTCAGGGTTGACTAGATTATGACATACTTTGAATTTGTCTGATTTTAGGACATTACACTGGCTTTCAATGTGTTGTTTATTCTCAGCAGTGCAAGGAGGATCATCATCTTCTCTTAAGTCTGGTAAGCAGCTGCAAGAAAGCACAGACACAGGCATCTAAGTTCCAAAGGCATACATAGACATGAAAATTGAAAAGTTTGTTTCTACTGTGAGGTAGAAAAGGCTAGAAACTACAGTCTTCCTTTTGTCTATGTGAAAGACTAGGCAGAATTAGACCTGCCTGACAACCACCATGCTGTGTCTGACACTTGTTACTCTCACTAAACTTGACCTGGACTAGAGGATTGACTCACAGCTTGATCTTGGATCTGTCTCATCACTGCAAATTCATGTGGTCATCATGAAGCCAGGCTGTCTCTGGTGTCCACTGCGGGCCTGAGGCCACTGTTTTCTCAGCTGTGTTATCACATAGGGCTTCCTGTCCCCTGGGGAGCAGCTGGCCCTCACCATTCCCCTGCACCATCATCCTGCTCTGGGTGTTATCATTGTAAAATAGACAGAGGCTGTGTACACACTATGGAGTGTCTCCCAAAGACTAATTCCCCAAGTGTTTATGTTGACTGATAGAATGACTGTGGGTTCCCTCTGGCCTGTGCAGTGGTTTCCTGTGGGGATGGCCTGTTTTTGAGCTTCAAATTCAAGAAGAGAAAAGTCTCACACAATCTGCTTACATGTTACAAAGTAGCAGACAGTCAAAAAACCTGAAAACAATTGACTGTTTTCTGAAGCAAGATGGAAGGTATGAAAAGACATTAATATTTACCCCTTATCACTGTCTTTCTCCGCTTTCCAGCTATTTCCAAACTGTGTGGCACTGACAACTGTTCCATTGGGCAAGGACAGATCATCTTCACGATTATCATTGAAATTACCACACATGCCATGCACCTGCAAACAAAAAATATTCTAAGCATGACCTGTTCACATCAACTTCCCCAATAACTTCTTATTCATTGCCTATGAAATAACGTGACCAAATCAACAACAACCAATCTTGCACCAGACTTTTTAGACATTCCGACTGCACCCATGGAGAAAAAAACCAGAAATTGCAGTAAATCTGTGATTCCCTAAGGCTTCAAGGTATTTATTTCTCTAAGTTAGATGTATTCCTCTAGCCAGGTAATTTTCTTTAATTACCCCCTTGGAACACAAGGAAATTGTGAAGAGAAAAAAATAGAAAGGAAAAAATTGTCATGTTTTACAACACAGCTACAGAGAAAGATGCAATAGCAAAACACAAGAATAAAAGGAATTAGGAGTAAATGCAAAAAACAGTGGCTTTGAAGAGCCAGATATTTGCACACTAAATCTTACCTGTGAGAAATAAGATTGTGGGAGGGTGATTTGTAGATGGTGATTGCCGTCATATTTCACTATCACACCAAAGTCAGTTTCCACTACTATAAATCTGCCAACATTTCCAATGGACACACCATGCAGTCGGTTCTCCACTGGAGTGTAGACTCTCTCATTGTTCAACTGGAGAGACATGTCATTTTGTCAGTATGGACATTGTTCCATGAAAGCTCTTCTGCTCACAGTCTATAGTTCTAGCAGTGCTGAAGATTTCTCTGTGACAGTTTTAGCTGTTTACAGTTCCACCTTTGCATATTCCAACTATGGGTTGCAGGAATAAGCCTTTTAGCTGAGGACAGATGGGCAGGACTCATATCCTGTGCCTTTAACAGGGAGCTGGAAAGATCACTGGTAGTGAGCAAGCTCTTACTCACCCTTCGGGTAGATTCCCTGCCTCCAGTACTGCCATGGATCCCCATGTTATTCTAAACTGATACAGTATGACTTGCCTTTCCTCTGCTCTTGTTAGTTCACTATAGGTGATTGGGTTGATAAGAGCTGTTGAAATGGGGAGTCCCATACTTTAATTCAAGCAACAATTCTCCGATCTGGAAGGTCTGGGCTCCATCTCCAAGATATGATCAATAAAACAGTAAACCCAAACCAGAAGCCTTGGGAACTACTGAGAAATTATATCTCCTCATGATATCCACTTAATGGAGATGCCCACAAGTATTAAGCATATGCGTACGTATTCCTTAGGAAACACAAAGATCCGTTTTCCTACAGCTACTGTAAGTGAGCTAATTTTAAAATACTTCTTGCCAGAGTAAAGAGCACCACCACCTACCAGGATTCCCTGGTTTTTCTGAAGGGTGATTCGTATACCATGCACATCTATATAGACTTCCTTTAGGTATGTGGCTCCTCTCAGTCCTCTGTCTTCATTCTTGCCCAGTATGGTTATAGGAATGACATTGGTGGCAGTGTTGACAACCTCAACCAAAGTGTAGGTGCAGGTTCCCACAAAAGTGTACTTCACTCCATCAAAAGTGAAATAATGGGGATCTCCTACCACTTGACATGTTGCTTGACCTGAGTGTGAAAAAAAAAATATCTAAGAACTTTGTACCGGACTTAGTCCTGGACTCAGCTGATAAAGGAGTTTGCATAAGTGTAGCAACCTAATACTGACAAATATTATGTGGGCAAAATTTCACAGAGACATCTCAGGTTCATGCCAATGATATTTATTTGAAAATAAGAAATTTCTAGAGAGCATCTCCTAAATTTAATTTGCAAATTATATTCAAAATGACAAACTGGCATCAAATGAACTTTTGTATATATTTCTATATGCTGTTGAAGCTACAATTTATGGTATTTGAGAGTAATACAGAGCTTTACTACTTATCTATGCAAAAATACAGTATTATCTGTATAAATATGAGCATAAATATAAAAGTAAATAAAATTGCATCTGTATATATCAATATATAATGCACTTGTCATAACCCAGACCCACAGAAATGCAATTCTCAATTATTCTCAAATTTATAGCTTGCAGTACTGGTGATGTGGGACATGAATTTTCATTATCAGGACAAACAGAAACCAAGTGACCTTGCAAACTTTTGGGCATCATCAGTTTTTGCAGATGTCCACTGCAAAGGAAGAGCATTTGTGCTTGCAAGAGAGATCATCATATTGTCATCTCTTAGCAATGGCAGCAGGTCAGTTGGGACTTCTTTACTATCACGTGGGAAGAGACATTTATAATAAAGCTAGAAGGAGAAGAGGATCTAATTATGGAATTCACATTGGAATGATTTTCAGGCAGGACTTACCATTGGAATGACAGCCCAGCACACCATCCTGAATACTGCATTCCTCTTGGACTCCACACTCCCAGGATGTGCATTCAATGGTGTTATTAGCCTTGCAGGTGCAGCGTTCAGTGCAGGGATAATGGGTGAACCAGCTTTCGTTCAGCTGAGTGGAAAAAAGTGTGTATAATTATATACTATAAGATAAATAAGAATGTAAAACTGTAAGGAAATAAAATTATCAATATTTGAATGTGCATTATATGTGATCATTTGGGCAATTGTAGCCACATAGCTCATAGATCAAGAAGGCTGGCAAAGTATTTCTATTTTGAAATTATTAATGGTGTAAATATTAATTGTGTAATGTTATTAACATGCTTTTTCTCTCGCAGTGATAAGGAATGAGGTTCTTCATCCTCCCCCCACATTTTTTATTTAATTTATTTATTTACTTAAATGCCTGAGGTAACTTGCCTGGTAATACTGGTTCTTTTCATCAACACAACCACAGCTGCTTTCCAGCACACATTTGTCTCCACTCAAAACATAGCCTTCCTTACAGAAGCAACCTTCCACTGGTAAAGAACTGCAGGAATCAGCTGCTGAGATGTTCAAACAGGTAGAGGGACACCTAGTACCACAGCTCTTGTAGATGCTGCCTCCAGGACAGGATATGGCTAGATAAAGGGGAAAAATAAGATCACTCTAAATGTTGAAAATTAGTGCTTTCTACAAGTACTGGAATGGTACTGAATCTGAAGCAGGATTAAGACATGATAAAAGACAGACTATTCTCAGAACATTGCATAAAATGAAATAACGTGTATGAAGAGGGTAGAGGACGATGAAGTTAAAATCCAGAAGAGATGTTTATATCACAACACTCACGGCAAAGAGTAGCATTCCTCCACTCTATGCATATCCCAGCATTGATACATGACTCAGCATAGGCCTGTAGTCCGTAGCATAAGGATGTTGCCTGTCCACCAGTGAAACACATGTCATAAACACAGTTTTCAAAAAAATTCTCTGGAGGCACTTTGGTATGACAGTCCTTGAAGATTCCTGTGTAAATCAAGAAAGATATATAGAAGGATAGAAAAAACCAACTGGAATGATAAGATCACAACCACCATCTATTTTCTGTCACAGCAAATGTATTGTAAGTGCTCCAGGCTAACTTTGTTCAGTAAGTTAAAACAGCACTTGAAATGAATGCACAAGGCAGAATGAGAATGGGCCCTCTGGATCAGGTTTTCTTCTTTCTGCAAGATTGATACAACATAGCTTACATAAACTAAGTGTTGCTGCCTAGGAAAACCACTAACTCTAGACAACTACAGGGACTGTCCAATGCAGGGAACACGTACAGAATTTTAGTTAAAGTATCTGTAATACATACACTGACAGTGTCCTCTGAACTTTTCACTTAGCAAGCAGAGTGCAAATCACTATAAAGAAAAGAGCAGCTCCCTGAACATGTTCTGAGGTAATCTCCATGGACACATTGGCACTGTCTGAACAGATGACATATCCTGACCAAGCACTATGAGTTTTACACTGGCCATTTACACTGGAGGTTTTATATGCTTCCAACGTGAGCTCAGAAAAACAGACTATAAAGAAGAGGCAAGACAAACTGTAATGTGTTCCATCACATGGCTCACAGAAAACTACCAACATACTACCTGTTGGGTCTGTGATCATGCCACATGCTGTGTTCTTCTTTGCTTCACTCTCCAACACTGGATCACACTGCTCTTCTGTTCCACCACTGGAGCATCTGGGAAAGCAAGCAGAATCAAAATCATTTGCTATCAGATTTTCAGTGGAAGATTTACACATGACAACCCTGCACAACAGAGTGTACTTTATGTCAGTCACAAGACTTTATCCAGCTTCTTTGAAAAGCTGATGTCAACCCTCTCACTGAATGGGCTCATTTTCTTGATCCTTTCTGGGCTATTCAAAGGCTTATTCTTAGCTGAAAAAAAAAAGAGTTATGGAATCCAAACAGTTATGGTTTCCAGTCAGGGAACTGGACTGAAGTCCCATCCCCCCTCACACTCAACAGACAGTTGTTGCTTTGGAAAACAAGACTTAAAGGACATAACCCTCTTATCATTCTCTGGTTTACATAAAGGTCCAGCTTCCTACTTCTAATGGGCAAATGGAAGATGTGGAATGGTACTGGATGATAAAGCCAGCAAGCAAATGGGTGGCTATTTGATTTTAAAGAGTTTGGTTAATAAATCCCATGTGATCAAATTATTATACATACATGGTGTTATTCTCAGGCACAAGCCAGCTTTCTCCAAGATCAGTGGAACCACTTGCAATATCACCATTGGGCTTTATATTGTCATCATTTGGATCACCATTATAATTACCTGTGAAGGTAAAAGGAGATTTATAGGACACATGAAGTTCAAACCTGTAGAACAACACTAGGTTTCAGGCTGTAAAATAAAGTAAAATGTTATAGGGAGATATATATGCAACATCAATGTGTATTGGGCAAAATAAGAAGGGCAGAACTGTGTTTTAGACTTTGACTGACAAGAACTGCCATTCAGACACTTGTGGACTTGAAGCAGGAAGTCTGTAAGCCTGTGTAACCAGATCACATCGCATCCAAGAAAGAACTTCTTAGCTAAAAAAAAAACCCAACTCATTTTCTTGTTTCCTACATGTAGAATGTTGGACTAAAAATTACACAGTGCTATTTGCACCATTATATTCTTAGGTCAATTTCCTGCATGATGAAAAGATGAAAGCATGAAAAACCCATGGAGAGATAATAGAACTAGGAAGTTCTAGATGATCCAAACCAAAGAATAATCAGAAATGTAGCAGTCTAATGTTTCTTCTTTTTCTTCTTTTCTCATTCTTTTGATTGTTAAAATACGATCATTCAGGTTGTATAAGTGCCTTCTAATGCTGACAGTAAGGTATTGTTAAAGATTTCTCTCTGCTGTACAGACAGCCTTGGGTTTTTAAAATTCACAAAATGAAATGGTATAGCATTTCCACACCCAACAAAAGACAAATACATCAGAATGTAAATAACATAAAAATGTCTTTGTAGAATTCTTAAATAGCTCCATGCAAAAAATTACTCTTCTTAATTTTAAACTGTAGAACTGAAGGCAGTTTTTTTATTTGGCCAAAAGTGTTATTTTTAGTTATACCTCACAACATTCCAAATGGATATCATGTTACCAGGAAATTTTTAAGTTCTTCTTAGAAACTGAAAACATCTAGCAAGTTATTTTCAGTGCTGTAAATTCTAGTCCTTTTGACAAGGACTAGTTTTGTGTAGAATAAGTATGACACCTGAAAAAAAAAAGCTGGAGTAATCACCGGCCTCCAGAACTCACTAAAAAATGACTAAGTCTACAACATACCACAGAGGCCACAGAGCAGATGACTGTAATTAGAGGGCACGGAGACTTCTGCATAGTGGTTTCCATCATATCTCACCCACAGTCCAAAGTCAGTTTCCAAGAGAACATATCCACCACTGCTCTGAATACTGATTTTCTTCTCAATAAATACAGGCAGGTTCGTTTTGCGACCATTCACCTGTACAGCAAATTGTAAAAGTTAGTGCATGGATGCTGGGACTTCTACAACTACCAGCAGCTAGTACAGCTCACTGAAAGATACGATCTTGTGTACAAAGGAACTGGAAATAACTAAAGAACATTTAATCTGAGCAAGTTTGTTGGAGATCTCATTAAAAGAGGTACATGTCACTAATAAAAAGAGAAAATTTTCTATAAACTCTACAGAGGTAATATTTTATTATTGGCATGTCAGTTAAAAATATGTTATATATGTCTTTTAATCAAGTCTTTTCTTACATTCACTTTCTTGTTTTTCAGTAGAGAAATCTGGTTGTCATAGACTTCCACTTGCACTGACTTCACATAAGAGACTTTGGTGTTGGCTCCTCTGTGCTCATTTGTTGTGGAAACATGAAAGTATGGAAGCTTCTCAGAGACACTGCACACTTTGGAGAGAGTGTAAGTGCAATTTCCCATGAAATTATGGACTCTGTGGTCAAAAGTGTTATAATGTGGATCTCCAGAAGCACTGCAGGAAGCACGGTCTGTGAAGAAAGAAAGACAGACTAATTCCCTCTGAATCTTCACCAGATTTGTGCAGTTGCTTGGTTTTCACTTTGTTTGCTTTACTTTGTATTTGCTGCTCTGATATAATATTGATGGCATTAGTCAACAGCACTCCAAAGGCCAACCCAGTCTTCTATCTTTGGACACATAAAAAACCCCTGTACTCTTGTGTACCAGAAATCTATGCTAGAGGTCAAGGAACAAAGGTGAGCAAAAGCCTTTGCTATGAAAAAAAAAAAAAAAGCACTGCTGTTATGATATCATTATACAAAGTGTAGCAATGAGTTTTTAGTGTCCATATCTGAAAGGCTATTTCTGACTAAATAGGAAGAATTTCCTTAAGAGCTTTACAGGGTTGGTTAGCCCGAATAGCTGCACTACCAGCTGTCTGGGTTTCTGTACTCACATCATTTATGGAACTTACATTGAACATTGCATACACAAGACATCCTTTACACAGTTTTAAAAAATATTGAAGTTAATTAGCCAGTGATAATATGTACAAATGGAAGTACACTATGTGTTCATTGAAGTGCGTAACCTGGGGAAGATTTTGAATGTTAATGAGAAATTCCCATTTTGAAGAAAAAAACTTCCCATCAACTCATAACAGAGTTGAGCTTGAAGGTTCTTTGTGGTGCTTATCAATAAAAAGAAAAGATAAAGAAAAGAGATCCTTTCCTCTTTGTTTTTCAATGGCATGTTAAAATGTAGCTACACTTACAGTTGTTGTCTACATTTGAAGCTTAACTACTTACACAGAAAGTATTAATGCTCCCAGAATGACATACTTAACAACTACCAAAAAAAAGCAGAAGAAATCTAAATTGATTAGGTGAGCTAGGACTCTCTTATATTTAGCAAGCTGACATATGTAGACATTAGTGCTTAAAATTGGAGGAAAGAAGAAGTTAAAATTTATGAAAAAGGATATTTTAGCATATATCCTAAATATTAAACTAACACTAATTGCACTGAATCAGACCTTGACAGGAAAATACAATTGGATTATATCACCCCCCAAAAATAAAATTTGGAAACAAAATGAAATTTGAAAATATAAAAAAAATCTGTATAATAGGTGAAGACTTGACATAGAAAAGAGTAATTTAAATATTTATGGCCATGAAAATAAAGAGTATGTGAGAAAACTATTAGATGGCTGGTCTACTCTTACTGAAAAGCCTGGCATTGTGGCAAAAGAGACCTAGAGCAGTACGTACATAGTCAGAACTCAGAAGGAGTTCCAGACATAAAGAAATGTTCTGGAAGTGTAACTGGAGGAGCAAGGAAAAGCTCTGACCCTCCAGGATCAAAACTCTGTCACTTCGCTCTGAGACCTGAATTCAGAACATAGCAAAGTTCTAAGAGCCAGTAAGAGAACAAGATGGGAAACAACAGTACCTGAGATGGGTGTTGGTGTTGTTGGTGATGTTGTGTGGGCAGGCTGCGTTGTAGTCCCTGGCAAGGGAATCGTGGGAGTTGGTGTTGATGGACCTAGGGAAAGAGACAGTTGGAGGAGATGTACACCAGGCCAGTGAGGTGACAGGTGGGG
>VZRE01015877.1:0-11892 GCA_013396775.1 Cephalopterus ornatus
GGACGCCGAGGCGCTGGTGGCCGCGTCGGGCGCGGCGCGGGGGTTCCGCGCGGAGCTGGGCAGCATCCTGCTGCTGCTGGTGCTGTACGTGCTGCAGGGCATCCCGCTGGGGCTGGCGGGCAGCGTGCCGCTCATCCTGCAGAGCAAGAGCGCCAGCTACACCGACCAGGCCTTCTTCAGCTTCGTCTTCTGGCCCTTCAGCCTCAAGCTGCTGTGGGCGCCCTTGGTGGACGCCGTGTACCTGCGCGGCTTCGGCCGCCGCAAGTCGTGGCTGGTGCCCACGCAGTACGTGCTGGGGCTCTTCATGATCTACATGTCCACGCAGGTGGACGCGCTGCTGGGCGACGGCCAGGGCCGCGGCCCCGACGTGTGGGCCCTCACCGTCACCTTCTTCCTCTTCGAGTTCCTGGCGGCCACGCAGGACATCGCGGTGGACGGCTGGGCGCTCACCATGCTGTCCAGGGAGAACGTGGGGTACGCCTCCACCTGCAACTCCGTGGGGCAGACGGCCGGGTACTTCCTGGGAAACGTCCTCTTCCTCGCCCTCGAGTCCGCCTCCTTCTGCAACAAGTACCTGCGGGTCCGGCCGCAGCCCCGGGGGATTGTGACCCTCTCAGGTACTTCCCGGGCGCTGCCGGCCTGTGTGGGATGGGATGGCATGGGATGGGATGGGGGTAGAACCGTGGAATGGGGTGGGCTGGAAGGGACCTTAAAGATTCCATGGCAGGGACACCTTCCACTAGACCATAGAATCACAGAAAGATTTGGGTTGGAGGGACCTCACAGCCCATCCAGTGCCACCCGCTGCCACGGGCAGGGACACCTTCCACTGTGCCAGGTTGCTCTAGTCTGGCCTTGGACACTTCCAGAGATGGGACAGCCACAGCTGCTCTGGGCAACCTGTGCCAGGGCCTGCCCACCCTCACAGCCAAGAATTCCTTCCTTATAATAGTAGTTATATCTTCCTCAGGATGCTTCTTCCCTGAGCCTGGACTGCAAGTGATGGTTTGGAACAGGCTTGGTTTGTCCCCTGCCTGTGGGAAAGCACAGCCTGCCTGGAGCCTGGCAGAGCCCCCTGCTACATGCACTGAACTTCCAGCTTTCTCTGGGCTTAAGACTGTGGGAAACCTGCCTTGTCATTATCTTGGCTGACCTAAGCACTTTGGAGGGATTGTTTTTTCCCCTTTCTAGTTTAATGGCCATGGACAAGATTACTCTAAAAAAAAACAACCAACAAGCCAAAATCTTTGCCTCTTTTTAAGGAGCCCTTTTATGAACACCTCCTTCTGGAAGGAAGGAAAGGGGGAAACTAAAAAAATTTTGATTATTCCAACATGGTATTGTGAACAGAGGTAGAAATGAGAAGTGCCTGGGGTTGAGCATGTTCTGAAAAATAGCCATTTCCTGGAGGAAAGCCTTGTTTTAGTAAATTAAGGAGAATTTTGTTCTTAATGAATGAAATGAAGTCTGGTAATCCATCCGTAACTAGCTGTTAGTGTAGGGATGCTTCTGTTTGCTGGTGTTTGGGTATTTTTCCTGGAAGGGTTCTGTGTGGTGGTTGATGTTAGGGTTGTTACCTAAAAGATGCTTGAAATGCAGCTGGTTTGGTTGGAAGGTTGAGTTTAGCCAGCTCATCTTGGGAGAGGACAGGAGATCCTGAGATGCCTCTGGCTGCAGTCTCAGGGTGGCCATGAGCAGCAGTGAAGGGCAGATTCTCATGGTTTTAGTCTCTTTTCCCTCTCTCACACTGATTGCCTTGCCTATGTCATCCCAGGGAACAGGTATGCCAAAACGGGCCGGAATTGTCGTGTAAAGGGTAGTTTTTGCTTTCTGTCCTGTCCCTGTCTCATGGATAAACCAGGACAGCAGTTTCCAAGACTGCTGTGCTTACCCTGTCTGTGCAGCGTCACCACTGCTGACTGGTGTTCTGCTTTCCTTCCTGCTGCCAGCCTCCTGTGTAGTCTGTGTCAGAGTATCCTTGCCATCCCAGCTAGTTCCTGGCTTTCCCTGTGCTCCTGCTGTGCATCTCCTCAGTGCTGGCCTGTCCCTTCCCTCTCTCTGCAGTGCACACTGACGTCTTCACTGCTGATGCAACTTGCAGTCACTGGTGTTCAGAGAGCTTGGCTTGGCTGTACTTCCCTCCCTGTCCAGGGGTTCTGTTGTTCGGGGTTTTTTTTTCTCAGCACTGTTTGTATAAATGGATTTGTTACTATTACAAAAGTGCTGTTTTTAGAAAATACAATCCCAAACCCAGAAAGCACCAATGCAACTTGCTTAACCTGTCCTCAAGTGCTGACATGGGTAGAGTAAGACAGGCAAAAAACTGACACTATAGTTGCAGGATATGGGTTTTTCTGGTGGTAAAACTGACTGTAAGAAACTCTCACTCCCTGGTTTGTGTGACTGTGGCACAGGTTGGTGTGTCCACATTTCCCTGAAGCAGCTGAGGAGCAGCAGGACATAACCAGCTCACTGAGGAGCAGAGGGGCTCACTGGTCCTTGCTCTGCTTGGAACAGGGGTTGGGATGAGCAAGTTCAGGCAGGTAAAACGGCAAAAAACTTTACAGCTGGAAAAAGTGAATAGTTTTCCACCAGTTCAGATCTCTGAGCACTTCTGTCATAGGCTGAGAAAGAACAAGGCACGGCCCCAAGGCTGCCAGAGCTCCAAGAGCGTTTGGACAACACTCTCAGGGACAGGGTGGGATTGTTGGGGTGTCTGTGCAGGGCCAGGAGTTGGACTGATGATCCTTGTGGGTCCCTTCTAGCTCAGGATATTCTGTGATCCCAAGTCAGCTTCGAGTTGTTGAGAAGCAACAGGAGTTGTTATTCCTATTAACTTCAGGAAATAACATGGACAAATGTAAAACCATCCATCAAACCAAGTTTCAGGATAAAGGTCTAGAGAAGAAAATGGGAGATACCTTTCTGTGGGGTGATGGTTTGTGCTGGCACATCCAGGAATTTATTTAGCACCTGCAGATCAGGTGACTTTGGGATTTTAAAGGCAGGGGCAGCTTCCTGGCTGGGTTTGGTGATTCCTGCCCGCTTTGCTCTGCAGTCACACAAGAGCCTGTTCCAGCATGAAGGAGGAGAGGGAAGTGTGAGCACAGGACAGAGGTGCCCCTCCCACACTGACCTGGGCCAGGGCCTTCTCCTGGGAGGAGGTGTGTACCTGTGCAGGTGCAGCTGTGACCTGTACCCCGGGCACCTTCTTGATGGTTGTTTTCCAGTCTGATCCATCACTGATCTAGTTCAAAAACCCGTTTTGCCCCATCACAGTGGTTTATTTTGTTAACTGCAGTGTAGGGGCAGAGACAGAATCGGGGTGAGGAGGCAGCAGTGGTGGGACCAGAAAATTTTGTTCTTGAAATCCCCTGTGTAAACTGTAATTTCAAAGTTCTTTTCCTTGTAGCCTGTTAGTGAAGCTTACTGCAAATGAAAGGAAATTAACCTTATTTTTGTGTAAACTGCCTACAACCTCAAAGAAACCCTATTCCTTTAATGTGGACTATTATATATGGGGTTTTTTTTCCTTCCTTTCTTGACTTGGTTTGTTGCTGATGCAGCCCTTGCAGTGCTGTGCTGCAGCTGACAGGGCTGACCTGATCAAGAGTGCTCATGTGATGATGCTCAGAGCTATTTCTATCCCCATCCTCACACTGTGCATCTCTCACTGCAGTGATAATGCCCAGGGTTATTATTAGAGAACTGCTCCTCTGTTCTTTGTAGCTAGCCTCTGTGATTAGTAAGACACTCTGAAAATGCATCTTTGCTTCAAAATTTGCGTTAAGGGCACTTGTTCTTGAACAGAGAGGAATCTGACAGCGTTGGTTACAAGCTCGTTAGGAAAGGGGAACGTAGCTGGTGTGGAAGCAGCAAAAAAATGGTTTGAAAAGCCTTTTTTCTTTTAGCCTGAGAATGGTGGATACACCTAAAGCAGTCCTTCCCCATTGTCTTGGTCTATTCCTGGGTGTAGGAAGCAGGTAATAATTGACTAAACCTCTGCCCTTTCACCAGCCCTCGCTGCTGCCTTTCAAGTCTCCCAGAGGCTTCTGGAGTTGCTCGTGACCAGGAAGATTAAAGGCTGCTTCTGTCCTGCCCCCTGCACGTTACTGAGTTCTTTCTTGCCTCTCTCCTGGAGGTAGAGGATAGGATTATCTTAGATTAACCATTCACTAACTCAAAAAGTACTGCTTGCTGTGTTTTACTCTTGCTGCCTTCACACCCACAGTTCAGCAGATATTAGCTCTGTTTAAAATAGAGCACCTGAACCTTGGCAAGGATCCACATCAGCCAGACGTATTTGAGGGCTCCTTATGACTGTAAGAACTTTCACTGGGCCATCTTCACACTCACAGATCTTTGTTTCCTCCAGATGGGAGACAGCTACTGGATAGGGAGTGTAGAACTGAGGCACAGAACTCCATGAGTACCCGGTAAATCACTGCAGAGCTGTGAGGGAATTCTTCCTCTGCAGGTTTTTCCCTGTCTTGTAACTATTACATGTCCTTTATCAGCCTTTAGTGGTTGCATGTGTAAGCCTTCAGCACTTCCATTTGTGTTCCTGTTTCTCCTCCAGCGTGCTCACTGTGGTACTAACCCTCCAAAATCCAGGGAAGTGACCCGGTTTGCTGCTGCTGCTCTGCCTCAGCTCCAGCAAACACCTCGTTCCTGCTGAGGGAAGAGCTGTGTCACTCACTGTGTGTAGCTCTGTGCTTGTGGTTTGCTTTTGCTGCTTGGTTTTATTCAGTTTTGATGATCAGGTTTATATTTAGCAAAATAACTGCATTTTAGATACACGGTGAATTGTCAGTGAAGGCTGCTACAAGGATTTTTTTAATCCTATTTTATTTTCCCCTCCAGATTTCCTGTTTTTCTGGGGAGCTGTCTTCTTAGTTACCACTACCCTGGTTGCCTTTTTGAAAAAGGAAAACAAGGAGCTAATACCAGCAAAGGAAGAAACAAAAGGCATCACTGATACATACAGGCTGCTGTTCTCAATAATCAAGATGCCAGCAGTTCTTACCTTCTGTCTCTTGATCCTCACGTCCAAAGTAAGTAAATCCATCTTTGAATTGTGAAGTGCTGGTGTCAGAGTCTGGAAGGCTGCTGAGTCCCTGGGATGTAACCTATTTCTTAGTTTTGCTGTTGATTCTCATCAGAGCTGTGGATTTTGTGGAGTTTTGTGGAGTTTGGAGCAGAATTGTTTGTATCATCGTGCTGAGAAGGGCTGTACAGCAGAAAACGTTTGTTTGAGCTTTTGTGTTTACACAAGTATTAGAGAGGAGTTTGATTGCACTCTGGTACAACAGTAATTTGTTTTTTAAACATTTTAAAACATTTTCAAACAGACTGTGTAGCCTGCAGTTAAAAGGGCACAAAATGTTTGTTTTAACTCAAATACTGTTCTCAGAACAGCAGCTGTGTCCAGACTGGGTTTCCATGGCTTCCTGTTGGATGTTGTGGATGCCAACAGCAGTGAGGGCACAGGCAGGAATGGCAGTGCTACTTAATGTGCTTGGGATGGTTTTGGCACTGATGACAATGAGAGTGTGCAAGTGTAGAACATGTAGAACTAATTTGGAAGTCAAATCAGAGGCAGAAGTGAGTTGTCCTCCATCCCATTTCTCAACTTACTTAACAGTAAATTGAATTTCTAGCTAAGCTCCCGTTGCTTTCCTCAGTCTGTTTTGTCTCATTTCTCTTGCAGGTTGGATTTTCAGCAGCAGATGCTGTAACAGGACTCAAACTGGTGGAGGAGGGGGTCCCCAAAGAGCACCTGGCTCTGCTGGCAGTTCCAATGGTTCCTTTACAGATCATCTTGCCCCTGGTTATCAGCAAATACACAGCAGGCCCCCAGCCCCTGAACACCTTCTACAAAGCGATGCCTTTCAGGTAAAACCTCATTTTATAGAAACACAGTAATTTGTGTGTTCAGTTTGTGTATTTAGATCAAGTGTAGGATTTCTTGTGTAAGTTTCTTAACTTCCAGATACAAGAAAGTGTGTCAGGATTCTCACAGGGAGCTGAATTCTGTCCTGTGCCTTGAAGATAATTCATGCAGTATCACCTGTGAGAAGGAAGAGCACGAGGTGTTTTAAAGATGCATGTACAGCACCACTGGAGCAAAGCTCTCCTGCCCTTAT
This sequence comes from Cephalopterus ornatus, assembly GCA_013396775.1. Taxonomy (NCBI): domain Eukaryota; kingdom Metazoa; phylum Chordata; class Aves; order Passeriformes; family Cotingidae; genus Cephalopterus; species Cephalopterus ornatus. The sequence goes on from VZRE01015877.1 coordinate 6,147, forward strand.
TTAGCAATTTCACTGCTTGTCAAATATTTAATATCTAGTTCTAAGATAGAAATAGTTGTAACTATTTAGATCTAAACTATTTCAGTGTACTCTCTGTAAATGTTCATTGGTTGCTTCGTGTTAAGGAAACAAGTGGGAGGAGTTATTTGAATTACAGATTCTTTTTTACCCCTCCAGGTTGCTGCTTGGCCTGGAGTTTGCTTTCCTGGTGTGGTGGGCTCCTAAAGTGAAGCACGAGGGAGGATTTCCCGTGTACTACTACGCTGTGGTGGTGCTGAGCTATGCTCTCCATCAGGTAACCCCCCGTGGGAAGGGGAGGCAGGAGGGTGTGTCACATCTGTCACTTCGAGGACTGTAAATGCTGACACCTGCCTTGGCCTGGGTCTCACTGGAAGCCCTCCAAGCCTGATCTGTGTGGCTGTATTGACTTCTGATGCTCTCACCAATGTTAATCCTCCCAATTCCCTTGTGCTCCATTGGACAGCATCTGTGGAGCTACTTTGAGTTGTCCAGATCTGGTTTTGTTTCGAGGTTATTTTCTCCCCAGAGCCAGAAGCTCAAAAGCACAGTGGAGCTGGAGAACTCGCAGCACTCTGCCAGAGTTTGACAGGCACAGTGATGATTGTGCTGCTTCTGCAGATCCATCAGTTATGTGATCCTGCTCCTAGAAAGAGTGCTAGCTTGTTGGAGGAACATCATAATGGATCTGATCCAGAGGCCTGGGAAACCTGGCTTTGGATCAGAACTGAAATGTATGATGCTGCGAGAGTTGATTTTAAATTCAAAAGCATTGGGCTTAGATGCTATTTTAGCTGGCCTTGTTGTGTTTTAGTTTGATAACCTGAGTGCATGTGGGGCATGACTCAAGTCATGCAGCACGACTTGAGGCAAGTGGCAGGGATACTGCTCGTGTCAGCAGAGGGACAGGCTGCAGAAGGAATTGCTCCCTTGGGCAATTTTAAGCTGTTGGGGTTGGTTTTCAGTGATTGTTGCTAACTTCAGGAGAGTTTCCACGTTGGGGATTTGAGTGGTGGAGACCCCTGTGCCTGTGTTTGTCCCCTCAGGTCACCCTGTACAGCATGTACGTGGCAATCATGGCCTTCAACGCCAAGGTGAGCGACCCGCTCATCGGGGGCACCTACATGACCCTGCTGAACACAGTGTCCAACCTGGGGGGCAATTGGCCCTCCACCGTGGCCCTCTGGCTGGTGGATCCCCTCACGGTGAAGGAGTGTGCCGGGGCCCAGGGCCACTCCTGCGGCACTGTGGCGGCTACAGAGGTGAGTCTGGGGGCTCCGGAGGGCCCTGCTCACAATTAAATTGCTGCTTAGAGTATTCTTTTACTTTTGACAGCCTTCGCAGTGCACAGCTCATGCTTAAAAAACCCCACTGATGGAGCTGATTTTCCCGTCTGACTAAATTGTCAGCTTTTTCTGCCCACTCTGACTAACCAGCATCTTACCAGGGATTTGCAGTTGCTGGGTAGTTGTCCCTTTCTTTCTGGGCTGGGATGAGAAGCTGTGGTAGAAGCACCAGATTGGTGCCACGTGCTCTGGTGTGAGGAGGCTGTAGTGTGAGTTGTGTCATCAGGGGCTCTGTCCTGGGCAGGGCTGTCTGTCCTCCAAGTCCCTCCATTCTTGTGGTAGGTTTTTCTTCCTCCGGTCTTCCTGGAGGTTTCCTCTCTGCCTGCCTTGATCCCTTCTCCACGATGCTGCTCTGCTCCCTGACTTTGGTGTTCGCTTTCCCCCTGAAATCGAGCGGTGGGCCTGGCTGCCTTCCCAGGCCTGGGAGTCCTGTGGAAGAGAACAAAGAACTTGCTGTGCACTGTACACAGGTCAAACAACAGGACACAAAACTGCTGGGAAAGCGAGGTTTCAAATTCACCTCCTTATGGCAAATGAGACACTTAATGTGGCTGAGGAGTGGAAATGTTTGGGGGGTTTTTTGTGTGCTCATGAGTGAGATTTATTTTACCCCTGAATGCCAGGACTCTTTGGGATGTGGAGGTACTCTAAACAAAGTGTTCTGGGAATCCAACATGACTTGTCTGAGCTGGACTTGCAGTTTTTACTGCTTGCAGAGGGGAAACTGCTTCCACAGTGGGTGCTTTTTCAGCTTCATTAGCTTGTCACTAACTAGGTTCCCTGTGCCTGGGCCTCTACTGAACTTGAGTCCTTCCTCCGTCACCTCACTCCTCTGATCTTTTCTCACGTCCTCCCAGTTGGTAACATTCCACCACCACCACCACTCCCTTCTTATTCCTAATCTGATCTTGACATGTCTCAGAAAGTGCTGGCAGAGCCTCAGCTCAGGGGATTGATTTATCCTGGGATTAGAGCAGTGTTGAAAGCCAAACAATAGCAGAAACAGTCCCGTGCTGTACACTCACCCTTTAAATGCTAGGAGTTAAAAACCATCCTGGGCGTGTTTCTCCTGGACAGGTGATCTCAGAGTGGTTTGGGTGGGAAGGGACCTTAAATCTCATCCAGTCCCACCCCCTGCCCTGTGCAGGGCCACCTTCCGCTCTCCCAGGTTGCTCCAAGACCCATCCAGCCTGGCCTTGGGCACTTCCAGGGATGGGGAGACCATAACATGGATGGCTGTTAAAAAAAATCATCATCTTTCTCTGTGGGATTGGGATCAGTGGTTGTACCCCCAAGCCAGTCTGAGGCAGCGAGGCAGTTTCTGTTTCCTGGAGTTTGGCCTGTGGGCCAGTGTGCTCCATTTCCCAAATTGTTTCAGAACAGATTTATTACTTTTCATGCTGCTGATAAGCTCCAAAGCCTCTCTGACTGCCTCTGTAAGAAACAAGGAAGAGTCAGCAACTATACCTAGTTATAAGCAAGAGCCAGTAGACACCAGTGGCGCTCTAATCTTTCTGAAGTCTGTGTTTGTGTCTCTCAGAGGTACTTAATGCATGAGGTTGTGGTTGTGCTCCTGTTTCAGCTCTGCACGAAGGCTGGTGGCTCCTGCGTGACCACCCTGGATGGTTACTACGTGGAGTCCGTCATCTGCCTCATCCTGGGCTTTGGCTGGTGGTTCTTCCTGGGACCAAAGTTTAAAAAGCTGCAGGACGAAGGACAGTCTTCCTGGAAGTGCAAGAGGAGCAATTGATGCACGTAAATGTTGGATGGACCAGCAAGGTTGCTTTAGTTTTATTACACAGACGTATCCCATAATCCACGCCCAGGAATATCGGTATTTAGTGCCACAGCAGTGAGACTGTGTGGCCGAGGCAGTGGCTGTGCGTGTGTGACACCACTGCCTCCCAGTTCAGAAAGTAAAGGTTCCAACCTCTGCCCTCCCTGCATAGCCTGCGTTTCCCTGAGCTCCAGAGCCGTGGCTGCTGGCACAACCACCGCTGATCCCATACAGCACCCCTGGAAAAGCTCCTGGCTGTCGAGGGGCAGCACTGCCAGCTGAGTCCCAGCTTCAGTGTCACACAGAAGTGACCTGACAGGCCAGCTGGGCCAGGGAGGGATGCCAGAGGCATTCTCACGTGTAGGTTTAGTGTTGTACTACGGAATTCCTTGTGGGAAGATCAGTGTGAGGTGTCTGTGGGCTTTGCTTCTCACTTTCTGAACTGTAGCCACGCCTCAAAGGATGAAACGTTCCAGAGATTCTTTTAAATTAAATGTATTTTCTGGCTTTTATAAGCTTTAAAGATTTATAAGAAAATATTTTTATAAACAAATTACATTTCTTTAATTTATTTCCGCTGTTTCAAAGCATTTTGATTTACATTCAAGATACTTTCTTGAGGACAAAATGCTCTAAGGTAGGACTGGAGTAACGCACAATCCTCTGAGCCTTGGGTCCTGCAGCTGTATCTGGAAGGTGCAGCAGCTGGGCTTCCCAGGGCAGGGCCTCTGGAGCAGGGCGAGTTGGAGGGAATGAACTGATAGTGTTGGGTTTCCCTTATGTCACTAAAATTGAACATTCCTTCTGGAAATCAGTGGGAAAACCGTGACTGCTCCCAGCTGGGGGTAAGAAAAGCGAGTTGGTGATGACAAAGTTGCCAAATTCCCAGTGAGCAGGTACACGTCTCGCCCGCACATAAATCCAAGGAGCACAGTCCTGTGGTGGAGCTGCTGCAGCAGGAGCTGCTGAGGCCGTGTGGTGGAAACATTCCCGGGGCATTATCCCCCCTGCCCTCCCTCCTGAGTGCCTTAGTGACCCACAGCCCGCGCTGAGAGGGCACTGGGACCTCGGTGGGTGTAAATGGTGCATCGCTATTAAACAGCCCTTGGAAGGGCACAAGTCTCTCTGGCTGTGTTTCTTGACTTGTCAGTATTTGAAGTGTTTGGCTTGGAGGAGGTTGGGGATCTTCTGTTACTGTGTGTTTGGGGGGAAAGTAAATCAACCCCAGCTTTGGAGTGACTGGAGGGGATGGGGGTGTGTGTATGAAAGGTCTCGGTGGCATCAGGAGCAAGGAGGGGTCTGGAGGGGTATCCAAGGGGTCAGGAGCAAGGAGGATCTGGACAAGGAGAGTGTGCTCATGTTTTTCCCTGGCACTGACTCCTGTCCCCCTCTCCTGAGTGACAGCTTCTCACAGTTTGTTTCAAGTACAGCAGAATCGGTCAAGCTGAATGAGATCAGATGGTTTTTATTTCCCAAGCTGAAAATCTTCCAATTTGCCCTCTTGCATAAGCACAAAGACATCATAAAAATACACCAGAGATTTACGGCTGCACCTTTCAGTCCCAGCCCCCTCATCTCCATTGCCCTGACCACGTGTGAGGCTCTTCAGTTCTGTGTCCCCACTGGAACCACGGGCCGCTGATTTAATCACAGCTTGTCCATACCTAGAGATTTTTAACTTTTCTGACCTTGAGGAAAAATGTCTCAAGTGCAGAAGATTGGAAATTAAATTCCCAGGTTTTTTAGAATTGGCTTTTATTTTGTGATTTTGTTTCACCCTTTCTGAAGGTGCCACTGAAACTTGTTTCTAATAAAGATGGGTTGAGGATTGCTTATCAATTACTAGATGATCTCAACAACATCAAAGTTACACTCTAAATTGGTACGTACACTCTAAATTGGGGACTGGGGACATGAAATGTGACCTAAATTAAGTAACTATTTATTCTTCCAAACTGCTGAAACAAGTGATGGATTAGTGCTTTTAATCTAAGTAGCTATTTTGTAAGTCAGAAATGTGCTGTGCCAGCCCATTAGCACGTTGCTGAAGGGAAGCAGTAAAATTTTGATGTTGCTGCTTTTTTTCTACCAACTCTCTTTTAAAGTGGTTTTTTACAAAACATTAGAATTACTGAGAACTTAAACACCTTTAACTTTAAAATAAACATAAACCACAAAGCAAACAAAAGCCTTAAAAAGACAAGAAGAAAGGAGCACCTGGCAGGGTCAGAGGAGGTGTGTCACAGGTTTGAAGAGTTCAAAGCGGGGAAGAGAAGGCTCCAGGGAAGCGGAGAGCCCCTCCCAGAGCCTAAAGGGGCTGCAGGAGAGCTGCAGAGGGACTGGGGACAAGGGATGGAGGGACAGGACACAGGGAATGGCTTCCCACTGCCAGAGGCTTAGATGGGGTACTGGGCAGGAATTGCTGTCTGTGAGGGCGGTGGGGCTCTGGTTGCCCAGAGCAGCTGCGGCTGCCCCTGGATCCCCGGAGCGCCCAAGGGCAGGCCGGCCGGAGGGAGCCGCCCGGTGTGTGCGAGGTGCGAGGTGTGGGGTGTGGGTGCCGGGGGCGCTCCGCGGCCGTGTGAGGGCCCGGCCCGTTCCCGCCCCC
>VZRE01015877.1:19890-31261 GCA_013396775.1 Cephalopterus ornatus
AAAAAGGAAGTACAATGAGCTAGGAGTTAAACTCCATGCATGTTTTGTTGTAATTAAGCAACTCTGTAATTCTGGGAACTTCAGCTCCAGCTGACTGAAAAGTGTTTTTAGAACAAGTGTTATTAAGTTCCAGCGAGAAAGATATAAACCTTATCTGATGGACCGGTCACAGGCTCTTTGTTTAAAGTGTGCTTTAACTCCTGAGTTATAAAGCACAATGTTTGCCTGTTTCCAGGGGACTCTCCTGATTTACTTGTCCTTGGGACTTCTGGCCTGTATGTTGCAAAACTTAAAGGAAACTAAAGAAAACTTCAGATGTTTGCTCTGAAATGGGAAAGAACAACTGCAGGTAATGATACTGAAAAGAGGCAGGATTCAACCCTGCAATGAAACACCTGAGCTAAAAATAATGTGGGATGTGGAAAGAAAATGGAGTTTTTGGGAGGTGAGAGGCAGCAGAGTGCAATGCTTGCTGTTAAAAACCTTCCTGGTTCTTCAAAGAGCAGCTCTATGGAATAAGATTGAGAATACTTCTTTTAAATTTGTTTTTAACTCTGAAGGATGCTTTTTCTAGATTTAAAAATGCTAGCATGCTGTTACAGGAAAAAAAAGTGAAGTTTTTTCAGCTGAAGATGCACGATTTGTGAGAAGTGATCTGAGCGGTTGCAGGCGCTTTCTGGTTCTGTGCTACCTTATTGTCTGGAAAAACGGGGATCAGCTGGTGGGTTGGGATCGAGTGGTACACAACTCATTATTTTAACAATCCCAGCCCAGCCTGGGAGGTTGCCTAGGGAATTGATTTAATGCTGCTGTCCTTTCAGCCGCCGAGGCGGGTGTCCCGCCAGGACTTTGATCAAAATCACCAGCGTTTGTGAGGGAGAATAAAATTTTCGCTCCATAAAAGCAGAGGAGAGGCCACCCGCTACTAACGGCTCCTGGCTTTGCATGAGCTGGTCTGTAATTTAAAACACGGTCAAGAAGTACCCGTGGCAGTAAAACACTTTTATGGGCATCAAAACACAGGATGAAAATCAGTCCTCTGTTCGATACTTATATTTCTGGGAAAGCCTTCTATACTGAAGCTCTGTGTTTCTGTTGGCTTTACAAAGGAATCTTTTTATAAATGGAATGGCTTTCCTTTAATGAAATCTGAATAAGGTGGGGTTTTTTTTAAGGTATCACCCAGGATCCAGTTCAGTTTAAACTGATAACCTAGATGGCAAAGTCAGGGCCACAGCCGCATGGAGTGGTGGTGAAAATTTGTTTTGTTTGTTTGCTCTGGGCTTTTAATAAGCTTAAAGAAGTCTGAATGTTAAAATATCACAAGCACTCCCAAGTGGGAAAGGAGAGGTCTGTTTCCAGGTCTGATAGTGACCCGCTGTGTTCTCCTCAGTAGGTCTTCAGAGCAGGAACACTGCCATGCACGATTGCCTTGTAGGGTCTTGCAGAAACTCCTTTTATTAGTGTTTCAAACGTACTTGACTGTGTTGAAGTGAAGGTGCTGTGGAAACAAAGTTATTACAGTGTTTCCCTCTTGGCAGTCGGGTGTGGAGTGTGTTCTGGGAGGGTGTTAAACCACTGCCCAACAAAGCGTGGTTCCCCTGGGCAGGGGATTAATTGGTTTGAACCTCTGGGCCTGCACTGCGCCAGGGATAAATCTGGCTTTGCCTCCCAGAGCACAGGCAGAAGGTGCTTCCACTGGAGTCCTGCTGAGGTTGGCTGGTGTTGGTGTGGCCTGATCTAATGGCCAGGAGGGAGGTGTGTGTTCTTGTGTACTCGTTTCGCTTTGCTTTCCTCCTTTCTTGTTTATTTTAGGAAGCTGGAACTGTTGTCTGTAGCAAAGGTGGCTTTCTTGCTCCAGTCTCCATGGACACTGATGGCACTATTGTTACTCCAGAGATCTGAGCTTGCCCTCTGCTCTCCTGACTTAGGGAGCCTTTTGCTGCTCATCTGGCATTACAGGATTAATTACAGGACTATCTAGTTGTACCTGGGTGGCTGAGGGTGATGTGGAGCACGGATTTGAGATGGAAAGGCAGGTTGGGGGATCCACAAGGTGAGGAAACACCTGCACTGCAGATGGGCATTTGGTAAGGTTCCCACAGCAGCAGTGGAAGAGGAGAGCTGGGCAGAGCTGCTGGCAACAGTCTGGGAGCAGACACCTGTTGCAGAGCTGGAGAAAGCCAGGGACAGGATGCTGGGGAGGCTCAGTCAGCCCCTGAACGATGTAAAAGTGCTCCAAAGGTGCTCAGCCATGTGCGTTCTAGTTCTTGGCAAGGCACGTCCACGTGAGTCTCTTCAACCTGAAGTAACTCAAGGTTGCTTGCAAGAAACTTCAGGTGGAGACAAGCTGTGGTGTGAAGCAGTCCATGCTCCTTTCCAGGCTGGATTTATTGGAAATGACACAGAGTTGAGGTACCTCTGCACACTGAGCGTGACCAAGCGTGTCCAGATGTGGGGAAAGGGATGAGTTGGTCCAAATCAGGCAGTGCTGAGCCTCTTATCAACATGTTTCTCATTCTTCACCCAGCCTTTGTGCCACCCTCAGGTGAAAAAAAAAAAAAAAAGGAAGAATATTGGCAATTACCAGCTGTGTCAGTTTGTGTCCAGCACAGAGGGTCTTGTGGTATGAAATGCCCATCCCTTGGGGAGCCACTTGCCCATTGGTAAGTAGCCAAATCCACAAGGTGCAGATCATCCATGGGCGTGGCTGGCTGTGTTGGCACAGGTCCTTTCCAGGCATCTAATTTTTATCTTCATGTCTTATTGTTTGAATGACTGTGCTGCAGGAGAGCAGCACCCAGGCTTTCCCAGGTCAGAGCAGGAGCTGTGAGTTCAGCAATAGCTGCTCCAGCTACTGAAATGGGTCTCGTGTATTAACAGTGTGTCTGAAAATGACTTGCCCAAGTTGTGGAATTTGTATTTCTGGTGAGAGAGATACTCTCAGATGTGATCTGGTGTACTATGTGCCCCCTGCTTTGTACAGGGTATGTTCCTGCTGCTGCTGATCTTAAAGCTGTGAAATGATCTGTGGGAGAAAAGTGTTTATTTTAATTTCTAGAAAGAGTGTTCTTAGGAGACCAGCAGTCTCCTGGTGCTGACACTCTCAAGTGTTCACCCTCACAGCATCAGAACCACGGGACTGAGTGGTGTGAATGGGGGTTGTTTTCTTGACCATGTGCAGTAGTGTAGTTCTTTGGAGTCCATGGAAATTTGTCATTTCCAGCATGGGAGATAAAGTTGGATTCCACATCCACCCCTTCCAGATTTTACCTGGAGAATTCAGACTGAGCTGGGAATCTCTGGGAATTCATGAACTGCCTCTGAGATTAATCAATTCCCCTGACTTTGGGAGCATTGATATTGGGGTGGATGGCTCTTGGAACTGATAGTTCTGAGCTTGTTTTGCCTTCCCCTGCCTACTTTGAAGTGCATGGTTGTGTTTGTAGAAGAATTTGGAGAAAATATGAAAGATTCTCAAAGAATGTAATAGAATCTGAAGATGTGATTTTGATGCATAAAAATAGCACTGCCGATGTGGTGAAGTGAGTTGTCTCTCCATAGATTAAAACCTCCAGTGGAGAAAGACTCTTGAGCTCAACATCTGGAGTTTGAAAGGCTTTGTGCAGCAAACCCAGGAACTGATTTGGATTAGAGAATTGGTGTACACAGAGCTGGCAAAGGCAGCAGGAGGCTGTGCACAGCACTGGAAAGCTGTGTAAGGAAAACATTCATGGACACCCATCCATAATTTTCCCTTCCATGTCTGGTGGGGTGAGTGTTAACTGAACAGGGTGTGCGGGGCAGGTGTCTCCTGAAGCTGTGTCTGCTGGGTGACAAAAGCACACCACCCTCCTGGAAATAATTCCTTAGGGAGGAGAAAAACAAATTCCATCTAGGCCTCTCGAGGAATGGGGAGCAAATGCTAATTCCCTTTCAGGGTCTGTTGCCATGGGGAGTCAGTTCAAATCCTTTCTAATGCCTTCCTCAGCAGCAAGTTGTGCTGACACATGCTTTTCATGGCTTCCCAGAAAGCAGAGAAATGACTTGGAACAAAAGCTGCCGGAGAGCTCAGAGCCCCGGGAGGAGCAGGGGCTGCTGTTGGGCCGGGGTGGGACAGGTGGAGTTGTCCTTGGCACAGGTGGGCACAGCTTGGCTCCTGCCTGCACAGGGACAATGGGCACCAGGGAACTCCTGCCAGAGCCCAGGGACGGTGCTGGGCACTGAGCCCAACCTGCTCCTCCCTCGGGAAGCGAAAGGATGGTTTAGAGAGCAGGTCCTGGGCACCAGTCCTCTGGCATGACCCAAACTGGAGGAGTTAGGGTGAGGCTGAACCCCTCATACCCTGGCACCCTGGGGAGGGAGGTGTGCAGCCTTTCTCACCTTGCACGGCCCAGGTGGAGCTGGGTGACCCCTGAGTGTCCCCAGTGCAGGGGACAGTGAAGGGGCCTGTGGCTGCATGTGGCAGTGATGAAATGCTATTTCTGGCTCGCTGGTGGAGCCTATTAATTGCTGTAAAATGAACAAAGATTTCAAAGCAGCTTTTTCAAACAATCAAACAACATGACATCTGAGTCTGTCTTCATCTGGTGAGCAATGCAAGTACTCTAGGGGGGGAATAGGCAAAATATCAGGTTAAAACCACTAAAAATTAAAAAAATTCTGCATTTTCATGAGGCCTCATCTGTCTAAAGACCACGCAAGTGCAATATCTGTATTCCAAATCCATGCTTCTGTGACCTTTTCCCTTTAGACAACTCTAAGAGTTTCCAGTTGCTCCCTACATAATCCACAGGAAATTTTTCTCTGCTCCTGTGCTGTCCTGCCCCCTCTGACACCTCCTGCAAGCGTGGTGCCAGCACAGATGTTCTCTTGGCCTCATGGCACATTTGATGAGGGAACTCATCTGTCAGAAAAATAAACCAAACAAGAATCTCCTCTTTTATTCCTGCAGATTGGTTCCTAGAGAAATGAGAAAAGGACCAGATACTGGGTGTTTGATCACAAAACACTATTGCCAAGTATTGTCAGTAATATATTTTCATGCTGGTGATATTTATGGATAAATATTTGGTGTTCAAAAGGGAGTGTAACTTTGGGGGCATTTTTTAAGGTTTTTGTTTATACAAGATGCTTTAACTTCTGGAAAGTAATGGTACATTTATGAAATAGTTTATACCGTAGGTAGGTGATAGTTTGTTTCATAAGTTATGAAAACGACATCAATTTGTGGGGAAAAATGTCTTTCGTGTCAGCAGTATGGACCTTCCATCTGATGCAGCCAACGTGCCTTGCCTACTCTGCCTGGCTCCCATATGTGTACCTTCAGCAGCGTTGTGCAAGTTATTTTGAGTGAATGTTGATATTTGATGCTGATTAAAGAGGAGATTTGCACAGATGATGTGTGGAACCCTTAGAGCCTGGGCTTGTGTGACAGTTAAATCTAAATCTGCATGAATTTAGACCAGCTTAAATGCTTAGCAATATCTGGGCGACTGTGAGGGGCTTAGTGGAATAAGAAGCCCAAGTCTGCAGATGGGTGGGTGCCCCATGAAATATGGTCATATTAGGGTTTTATAATCTTTTCAGATTTGGATTCTAGGTCTAACCAAGGCTAAGCTTTTCATCCAATAGGTACTTTGTTTTTTTTGGATACTGTTTTCAGAAAATACAGGCCTTGTCGTGCAGAGGCTTGAGAGTTGTTCCACTGGACGAGTTGTCACTTTGTAAAAACAAGGACTGGAAATTCCCTGTTTATGGCTACTAATAAATTAACGTAGGAGAGAACCTGCAGCACATTTTAGTACAGTCCAGGGAAAGGAGGTTGGTGAGAGCATGAATTTTCCTGGTTGCATGTTGTGGTGTAAACAGAATTGCAAATGGCTTCACTCCCTCTGGTCAGTACCTGTTATTTCACAATATCAGTATAGCAAATGGCTGAGCTCTGGGACTCTGGAGAACAAGCCCTAAGAGAAGTGTCTCATCTTTGATTGCTGCTGCAATGTGTTTGCCAACCTGCTGAGTGCTCCTGGCACCTTTGGAAATAATGGAGAGCTTGATTTGGGACATTGAGCCAAGAGACTGTAGAGACAAATCAGCAATCCCCCCTGGGCAGCCCTCCTTCTGTTCCTGCAAGTGAATCTTCTGCTTACTCTCAAGCTTAAGGTAAATCACTTCACCTCCCTCCCTTCTAGTGATACTGTAGATCTGTTGTGAAGCTAAATTGCTTTTCTTTTCAATACCTCAGGATTCTCCCAGGGAAGTCCAAAGTAGTATTTGTTCTGTGCTTCGGTGTTTATTTGCTGTTTGCAGTGGCTGGAAGGTAACTGCCCGCACATGGTGGTCAGCAGAGATGCTGTGTGCCCCCACACAATCACAGCTGCCAGATTAAAGCCCAGCCTTTCCCTCTGGACTATGTTCCTGCTGCTTAGTGCCAGCCAGATGGTCTGTCCTCCCTCCCATCCAGAGATCCCTTATGCTATATGAGTGCTCTGGCCATAGCTGGAGCTAATACAGCATTATTTCCATCACACACTTGGGGTGTCCTTTGTGTGACTCTGGATTGCTCTTCTAACTTTTTTTGTAAATATTCTTTTCCTTTATGTCAATTGTAGGGTCCAGTATCTCTGAACTATTTTTCATGGTAATATTGATCACTGACAGGGATCTGAAATGCGCACAAGTTTCTAAAATCTGTAGCCCTCTCAATATATTCAGTGTTTTCTGGACTTTGGTTTCTGTCGAAGACAGAATTGCCAGGCACATGCATTTTATACACCATTTGGGGCTAAGGAAAGGAATCTGTTTTTATAAATCATCTTTGAACATGTGTGCACTGGGTAGGTGCTGGAGCAGTGAGCTCTGAGACTGGAGCTGTGTTTTTGTGAGAGGGAGGTGCTGGTGCCCTATGGTGTCTGTCCTGCCGCTGAGAATGATCCGTGGGATCTGGTGGACTCGACACTGCTCTCTGTCCAGGTGCTCCAGGAACAGGCCGGAGAGGGCAGGTGAGAAGGGCCGATGAACAATGCCTGTGACCTGCTCCCTCGGGACCGCTAATCTGTCTGTTCCAGAGCTGCCACAGGGCTCCAACTCCCTGCTGGTGCTAAGAGGACGTGTGCTTAGTACCCTCTTCACACCGGGGACCTGCCCAGTGTCCAGCTTAAACACTGCAGATAAATACTTGGATTATGCCGCTGCTTTCCAAACTGGTTCAGTGTGTTACAGCCTGAGCTGGGGCTGGTTCCCTCGAGTGCTGCTCACCCTGCAGCTGCTGGTGTTGTGTGTTGTGATTCCCTGGAATGAGGGAATTCCCTGCTCCCCTGCACAGCTCACTCAGGCACAAGGTTTTTCTGTTTGAAGGGAAACTGCAGAATGCAGTGAGACCTGGGGGTCAGGTGTTGTTCTAGTGCTGAGCCTCCTGCTATGAGAATTCTCTCTCATGACCTAAGCAGAGCATGTGCATCCTCTGCGAAATTCAGAAGCATCTTACACGTTCACGTCCACAGCTTTTCTAATCAAAGAACTTCATAAAGCATGCATCTAAGGAAATCTTCCTTCGGGTGATTTACCCACTTTCTGATAACAACAAAAAGATCATATTTGTTCATCTCATCCATCTATATCTACGCTGTTTATGCATGCACTCATGGATACGTAAGTTTAATGATTTTTTTCATCACACTTCTTTGAGTAATATCAGCTTACTTCTATTCATAACGAGCGATATCAGTTTACTTCCATTAATAACCTGAGCAGTACTGGTTTATTTCCATTAATAACTCTATTGTAAGGTACAGCTCAGGAGAACTGTCATAGCTCTTTGGAAAGGTGTCTCCTGTGGAACACAGTGCTCAGAGTACAAAAATGAGGCAGCTGATGGGTTTAATGGAAGTTAATCAGCTAAAATAGAAGATACAGTTCCTTCAAGTTGCTGTGTTTCTGCAGACCACACAATGGACTCCCTCGCTCCACTTCCATATTAATGCACTTTGTCCAGATATAAAGTGAATGGATTGTTGACATGCTGGAGTAACATCTTGTCTCTCAGTGCTGATCAACAGTGATCACTCGGGATGAACATGCCAGGCCCAGGGCTGAACCTGCAGGAATTCTGCTTGTTGGGAAAGTGATACCCTCAAGCTGAGAAACCTGCAGAGTGAAAAATGAGTGTTTTCAGCTCTCTCTGAATTGGCTGGTTCATCAAGTAACTATACAAGCTGATTTGAACTCAGATTTATGTCTGGTCGGGATTCCCCCAAATAGTTTTGATGGTACAGTCCTTTCCTATTTAAACTAACCCTTTTTGCTTATATAGCTTATTCTACATGTATAAAATAAATTATATAGGCATTGCCTGTGGAACGTTCTGGTTTATGGCATAGACAGGATGTTCCTTTTCTACTGTGCTGCTGCTGTTGAAGTGGTGCAAATTTGTGTACAGTTAAGTTCCCAAGTGCACGTTCATTTGAAATGATGGTATTTGGCCCAAGTGTGGGCTTGGTTGGGTCTTCGTTTCCCTTTGTTTGTACTGTGGGGTAAGGCATGATCTTGGCTGGGCTCTCCTGGAGCTCTGTAAAGGAAATAACTTACAAGGCCATCCAAAAAACTGCTGGTGTTTCTTAGGAAGGTTTTCTTACAGGATGTTTGTGTCAGCTGATGCAGCCCCCTTGGGATTCTGCCTTCGTCCCTGATGTGCCAGGGAGAACCTTTGTTCCAAGGGGCCACGGGGTGTGGGAGAACCCTTTGTGCAAGAACAAAGGAGGATTGTGTCGGCATGAGCCGTGAAAGGCAGGGGAGGGGGCTGAGGGGCTCTTTCAGAGGCACTGCAGGGATATATTGATAGCAACATTTCCCTGTAAATCTCCCCCTTGATAGGAGTCCTGTGTGGGAGCTGAGCAGGAGATAAGATCTCCTTATTGTGTGTAAATTCTTAGTGATGAATATTTGATATGGTTTTCTTAATCAAAACACGGTGCCTCTTGTATTTTTATAGCCTAAAGCAAAGAGCCTGGCAGTGGGCTGGACCGTGGTGGTAGAATTGTTCCTACACTTTAAAAGTAACAGCTTGTGCCTTACAAATTAAGGCTGGAAGAGTGGCCCTACTTAGTGCAGGCTACAACAAAGCTCATGGCTGGAGAGGGCAGAAGCCCAAGGAGTGTAGAAGCTGAAGCCTGGCAGAGGTGGTGGGTAGCACTGCTTAGCCTTCCAGATTTTGGCAAAATATGCCTTTAGTGTAAACAAAACACTCTGTAGTGGAGACTGTGGAAGTTTTAAGATAGAACAAAATAGAAATAGGTGTTTTTGGCTTGTGCCTGCGATGGATCGTTCAGACCATCTCTCCCCCCTGCAGGGGTGATGGTGGAGAGGCAGATCCCACCTCTGTAGCTAAACCTGGGACAGAAATACCGTGGATATCAGATTAGTGTTAGCCTGTTGGTCTCTAGTGCCTGCACCGACCAGCAGTACAACAAATGTAAACATTTATCCTTTGTCACCAAGTTGTTGGCTTCAGCCCCGTGCTTGGTGCTGCTTCTGCAGGAGAAGCCTCAGCACCTTCCAGAGTGGAGCAGCCCTGGCAGGGTGTCTGTGAGCCCAGTAGCTCTCTGGAAGGAGAGGGGGAAGCTGGCTTCCCCCTGCCTACCTCCAGGTCACAGGGTGCTGCTGCCCCTTCTGAGTGCCACTGCTGCTCTCAGAGCCTTCCCTGAGCTCATCCAGCTTCCCAGCCCTGCAGGGATAGCCTGCTTTTTTCCCCTGGCTTTGTGAGGTGAACCGGGTGAGAAGTGCCTGGTGACTGACAGAAGTGCTGGGGGAGAGGAGGTCTGCAGGTATTTCTGGGCTCTTCACAATCGGCTCCTTCACCTCCATCACTGCAGGATTCATGGCATGGATGCATGGAGAAGGGAAAACGTTCTCCAGGTTCTTCTGTTCCCTTACAGCCGAGAGCAGTGGCTGTGCCCCAGGAAATGATTGTAGCTAAACGGGTCATTAAGGATCACAGGAGTCCTGTGGGCTGTGATTTCAGATTTCTTGTCCTTTTTGTTTTGAGTGTCCCTCAGCAGAGCTGCAGCCCAGGCACTTGCAGTGAGCGGTGTCTCAGCTGGGGAGGAGGGGGTTGTCACTAAGCCCCCTGGCAGTAGTTTTCTGAGGAGACTTGAATGGCAGTGTCCTTTACATCCAGAGAGAGTTTGCTTGGTTGAAGACAGTTGGAGTTTGTGCCAAGTGTGGGCGAGCAAGCAGCTGGGTTGACCAGAGTGAAGGTGGGAGGGAGATAAAATGGGAGACCAAAGTGGGCTTGTAACAGGAAGGGGTGTCTGGATTGCTGAAAACAGATCCTGAACTTAATAAAATAGCAAAGGGAGAAGGAGGATCCAGTGGAAGGGTTTGGTGTCAGGACAGGAGATCAAGGAGTCCATGGCTTCAGAGAAGTATGAAATGCTGGTGTGTCTGGCTGCAACAGAACTCTGCATAATAAGTTATGGAAGGGATTTTTGCACATCAGGGATGAAAGCAGAATCCCATCAGCTGACACAGGGTAGTGGCTGCCAGGGGCAAGGGTACTGGTGCAAGGGCTCTGTGTCCACATAACTCTACTCTGGTCTCAAAACCAGGAGGTGATTACCTTCAACTCACTTTTTTTGTATAGATAACCTTCACCTGGGGACTGTTTACAGTGCCATGGTGCTGTTGGATGTGTCTGTATCTTGTTGACTATGGGCCAGCATCATTACATGGATTACATTGATCGTGTCTCCAGGCCCCACCGTGGCCCAGGGTGGCTGTGACAGCAGTGACTGTGGGTGGGGTGGGCTCCCTGCAGCAGCTGGGACTTGCTGGCTGGTGGCATCACTGTAGCCTGGCTCCAGCTCCATCCAGGTGATCTGCCATGGACCTTGCCTTGGATGTCTGTGGAGATGGGCACGTCTGGGGAGTGAAAAACTGGTTGTTGTAATATTTGTGTGAAGCCAATGAACTCTTTTGCATAAAGGGCACAAATAACTGCAGGGCTTGCAGCAGTTGGGCACTTCTCATGAATTAACTTGCAGTTCCCCGTTCTGGTCTCCCTTGCAGGCTCCGTGCCTTGGATGGTGAGCAGGAGGCGGCCCCACCATGAGTTACTGGAGTCTGGATAAGAAGAGCTGTCTGCAGTACTGCAGGCACTTCCTAGCGGACAACGGCGTGTTCCACGGTGAGTCGCGGCGTTATTTGCTGGCTTTGCTCTGTGTTCCTGCTGTCAGCTGGCCCCGGCCTTCCCTGTCCACACGTGTGTCACTGCTGGCGCTCCCCCGGGCCCCTGAGCCAGCGGTGCTGCGGCCACGAGCCTTCACCGTGCGGGGCCGGGCTGGGGGCGCGGGGACCCGGCGGTGCGGGGGGG
>VZRE01015877.1:36825-61862 GCA_013396775.1 Cephalopterus ornatus
ACCATCTGCTCAAGGGGAAACAGGGATTCCCTGCCTCGTTCAGGCTGCAGTGGCTCTGGCAGGTTGGGTTGCTTCATTGCTTCACCTGTGGAAGACCATTGCTTGGATGTTCTGAACTGGGCTGGGCCTGAGAAGTGACACAGGTCCTTAATGTCAGCATTTGAGGGGCTTTGAACGTCTTCTTTCCAAGGTGAGCTCAGTAAACGGGTGGAGAACATTTCTTTGCTTCAGTGACATTGAACTTTTGTGCCCAGTGAATAAGAACATAGTGCACTTTGGTTTACTTTCTGTGCAGTAAAGTGGTCTGTTTTGGTTATTGGAGCACAAAGTTTTGGGGGAACAACGCTAAATCTTTGCCAGACTGCACATATACATTAGGGCTGGTGTTTGCTGATGGGCAGGGCTCTGCTGAAGCCTGGTGTGAGCCAGGCTTCGAGGCACAGGGCTGCAGGTGCCAGATGTGGAGTGCAGGATTCAGCCTCAGATCTTCTTAATCGGCTTCAGTTGGAGTTTTGTAATGGCACTTGGGAAAGCAGGACAAGTTAGAAGTGCAGGAATTCATGTATTGGTTCATATTCTGACTTATGTAGTGAAATAGCCACAAGTCATTCCTCGAGACAAACAGATGTAAGTGAAAATGTGCATGCAAGAAGGGCACTGAAGAATTGATGTGTTGAGGTTCACTAAAAGAGGGACTAAAATGCCTGAAGAAACTGTCCTGGTGCTTTGCTGAAGAACCCTCTGTCTGTCACTGGATCCATCCTTTGTGAAGGGGGGAGTCTCGTGTGGGATCCATCTCCAGATGCTGTTTTGGTGGTTGAGGTCTAGTGCCAAGTGTTTTTCCCCTTCCATCTTGGTGTGTTCTCAGCTTTCCATAGAACAATGTCTTCATTAATGACAAATGAGTTGATTAAAAGCTTTGATGTGATAAAAATGACAAGTTTTCTGCGCAGCTAATACAAAGTTATATTCATTGCTAGCTGAGTTTCCATGAGGAGTTTGTATTACAGTTTAGGTCTAAGATTAAATTTGGATGATGAATATGAAGACGTTGTTGTCTCCTTATTTCATTACCAATTCACTGTGAGAGGTGTTAGTTCTCTAATCAGCTTTTCTTGCTCTTTAGCAGAATTAGTCTTTGTGCTGGTTTCCAGCTATTTTGACAGTGAAAAAGGAAAAATCAATGAGCTAGAAAATGAATCTTCTTCTGATGCTGTAATTTCAAAACTGTTAGTTGAATCATATTCTCATTTATTGGAAAATGAATATTTTGCAGTAGAACTTGCAGTGATGTGTCTCTGTCCAGTAATCTGAGCCCTGTTAGGTATGGGCAGAAAATCTAAGTAGGAAAAACAGGCAGAGAGGTGAAGCTGTTCCCTGTCCTGCCAAAGGGAATTAAGTTACTGGGATTGTGTGACACCTATGGAGCAACAGTGATGGTTGGAAATACGTCCTGTTGCCTTATGGTCACTGATGTCAATCAGCTACAGGTGATGGAAACTCAATTTTTTGTTCAGAAATATTGTTTGTGACCATCAACTCTGAAACTTTGTTAGAACTTTGCTGTGGTACCACAGAGCGTTCCCGGCAGGAGCCCGTGACTGCCCTGAGAGCAGGGGGTGTATGGAAGCACTGGAACCACGTGAGGGTGGCGCTGCTTAAATCAGATGTAGGTGCAGTCAGGTGGTACAAAATGAACTTGTTGTCTTTTCCCTTTGCAGACAGACAAACTGTAACACAGTGTGTCCTCAGGGCCACATCAGTTCAAATTTGACTCTGACAGGCCTTGGGATTAGATGCAAAACCTGGCTTGGCACTGAAGAGTTGTCATGGGGATTGATTTCTTTTTTTATTTATTTTTTTTTTTTTTCGAAGTTGAATAAACCTGCAACTATTCTCAAACCATTGGGCATGTCTCCTGAATTATATGGTCTTCATTTGTTTGCTGTAACCTTCTTCTAACTCATATAACATGCTCGAATTTCCAAAGTATTTAAGCGCTTCTGGTTTTCTAATGAAGTTTCCCTTGAAGACAAAGTAATGAAGACTGTATTAATGGTTGTGCAAGGTTTCTGACAGAGCAGCTGTGCTGTTAAAGATGCTTGTGTATGGCTGCTCACATACTGGATAGAAGGTAGGAGTGTGTGTGAACTCGTACTTAGCACCTTACCAAGTGTGGTCTGATGTTAAACCATGCAGTGGTGGCAATTTATTTTCTGTTGTTGAATTGCAACTCTAGCATGTAGATCCATTTGAATGCAAATGTGTTGGTAACTGTCTAGAGGCTTCAGAGTGATGGTTTGATCCTCGTGTGGCGAGCTGAGACCCAGAGGTGGGGTGAGGATGGACTGTCCCATTTCCCTTGTTCTGACTGGGAATGGGTGACACTTCCCTCCTCAGAGTGGGACTTCTGCCACGTCCTGCCATCCAAACCTGGAAGTGCCATTGGAACCACAAACTGAGGGCAGCCAAGAACCATCCTACAGTGGGTTTGGGGTCTTGTTTCATTTTGCAGGTTGCTGGTCATAGTCCACAGATACCCCACGGTTCCTGTGATGCATCGTGACCTGGGGCTGTGAGAAGTCTGGCTGCATGTGTATGTTAAAAACAGCAAAGAAATAATGATTTCTTACTAAGTGAAATATGTCAACTCCCCTTGCATCTTGTCTCCCATCTCACTGAAGTTCTGCAGGCATGTAGAACTATGGGGAATGGGGTTTTGGGTTGCTCTTTTTTTGTTTCCTTCTCTCAACCATGCTGTCTGTCGTGTAACTTTTTCCTAAGATGCACTAGACAAATTCTGTCCTCGTACTGCTGTCACAATGTTTGAGAATACAGCTGGGAATTCCTTTGGTGTGCTGATGTAAATGTCAGTGTGGAAGAGCCAGCTGAAGAGTGAAACAATTAGAAAATGCAGTAAATGAAAGATGTGAAGTGTTGTGAGCTGACTTTATTCTTTCCGTGCTTTCCAGCCCTGTGTTCCCTTGGGCTCCATTGTAAGTAAGCGCAATTCATGCAAGTCTGAATGTTTCTGCCCATTGTTCCACACTGCCTACAAACCCCTGGTTTCAGGAGCACTGAGCTGGCTTAAAGCAGCCCGGGATCTCTCGGGTAGCACCGAGGTTTCTATCGCCCCTGGGAGCGTCGGGGCTCAGCATCTCGCAGGGGACTTGGGCTCTTCTGCAATGCACTGCTCAGTGATGCACAGCCTGAGCCATTTGCATTTGTGCTCTCACTGGCCTGATTCTGCAGAATGGCTGTTCCCCCTCGAGCCAGAGACAGACAGGAGAGGAGGCACAGAATCTGGGGAAAAGGAGCGTGGTGGTCCGTGAAGGTTCTCTGCTCCCGTCTCGCAGGACCTGCGGCGGCAGATGCTGGGAGTTACTTTGGAGCGAGGGTGGATTCTCTCCTGCATCCAGCCTGCGTCACTCTCCCGTTCTCCCCCTGAAGCGTGGTAATCCCTTCCCGACCCTGCCCGCAGGATTTCCCTGTGCTCCCGAGTGGATCTGCTCTTCCCAGGCTCCGGGCACAGTTCCTGCCAGAGCGTCTCGGTGGGCTGTGTGTGTGTCAGAGCCCGAGCAGCTGCTGCTCCTCATCCCCTGAGCACAGCACGGAGCAGATGCTCCCTGCTCCCCTCCCAGGCTGTGCTTCCCCCCTGTGAGCAAAGTTGTCCGGTGTTGCCCCTGGATTTGTGTGATGGATTCCGAAGATCTCGTCATTCGTCCGGCAGAGCAGAGCTGGCAGTGCTCTGCCGTACTCCCAAGGATTGCTTCCCACATGTGTTAGCTCTGAAGGCATGAAGATTGAACTGAGGCTTTCCTGCAGGGAGAATTTCCATTCTGCTTGCCAATAATGCATGAGTTACAAGTTTAATGGCAGACCTTGAAGTGTATAAAAATCTAAGTCCAGAAAAAGGTAAGGATGTTTGAGGATGCTTGAGTTTGGAATTGCCAAAGGACGAGCTCATAAGATTTCTGGAAATGCTTGTAGAAAAATCAGGTAACTTAATCCTTCTGATTATTGAGTTACATACAGTATTTCTGTGGACATTGCTGGTGTGAAAAATGTTTGTGTATTCCTCATTGTTTAACAAGAAAACTTGGTATTTTTGTATTGACTTGAAAGAATATTTCTCCATGAAAATACATAGTTTTTATATGAGATACTGCTCCTATGATAAGGACAAACTGCACTTCTGTGTTAGCTTAAATTATTGCAAGTGCATTTGCTTTGAACAAAAACATTCTTGACCTTTTCATCTGTTGGGCATTTTGCTGTGGCTTTCTCTGGAGACGAGTTTCTGTAGCTTTTTCTAGTAGTGCTTATAAATAGTATAACACACATGCAAATGATGTGTAACATTTGAATGAAACAGCACTGGATGAAAGATGGGTCTTTTCAAGAATTGCAGAAAAGGAAGACATCTTGAATAACTTTCTTCAGTAACTTGTAGTTTATAATGTCTGATTTTGTTCAGTTTAAGTCAGTGCTTGATGGAAAGTGGCAATTAGCTTAAGGCTCTAAGTGGATAGAGGGTAAATGCTGTGGAGAGGAGAAATCATGGTGAATGAAGTTACTTTTTGTATTTTGCTCATCTTTAAGGATGTTGGGTTATGTGCTTTTAAAGAAAAAACTTACATTTGGCAAAGTGTTGGGTTGCCAAAATTGGGTAGCTCAGAAGGCATTTTTATGGCAAAATTATCTGTAATTTAAAATCAAACAAACTAGTCTAAAATTAAGCCACCAAAAGTCATGGATTGTGCTTTGAAACATCATTTTGCCCAGTATAAAAACTGTTAAAAAAATTCAGGGCAGTGTTGGTGATATATACTGATGTGTTTCTATCTGGCATTGTTGATTTTATTTGACATTTGTTATTGAGTGAAAGTTCCTGGGAACAGACACAGCTTTTGTATAAGAAGTAGAGCCTATTTGAGGAAAATTTGAGTTATTTGTAGATCTTGAGGAAAGAGCCTCCTGCGTTGGAGTTGGTGTGGTGCAGTGCCAAACCCTGGTTTTATGTTGAGGTTTTGGTTACCCCAAGCTCTACATTAAGGTTTGATGCCCATGCTCAGGTGAAGGAGACCAGGTGTTACTCCATCTGCTTCCCGAGGCACAGGAGGTAATGGATATGGCCCCACTGAATAATTCACAGCAGCCAGCTCGCCTGGAGGGGGTGTGGAACAGGCCTGGAAGGAGAGCATCAGGTTTAACTTTCGAATCTCGTGCCAGTGTGCGTGTGGATACCAACATTCCATGCCGGAGTACTCTGAAGGTGGAATTCTGCTCGAGGTCATTGCAGTCCCTTTCCTTCCCCAGGTCTGACACCAGCAGTGCCCACTCCTGTTGATTTTCTTGGTCAGTGGTGCTGCCATCTCTGTCTAGGGGGGCAGTGGGGGCTGCAGGGACGGGAGTTCCCCTGGGTGTCCCTGGTGCCCAGGTGTGGCCGTGCTGGTGCCACCACGGTGGTGTGGGGTCTGCACGGCGCGAGCACAGACTCGGCCTTGTGTCCTGTGGGCACGGCCATGTCCCCACATGGGATGGGAGCAGCAGGCAGAGTGCCTGGTCCCCATTAGCAGGCTGGGGGTTTGGCACCTTTGGCACCCATACTGAGCCCGGCAGGAGCACACTCCAGTGCACCTGAGGGTGCTGTAACACCTGGATAAAGGGGTACCTGAATGGGTGGGCTCCAAATGAGCTCTCCCGGCAAGCAGCAGCTTCAGCGGCTTGGCCGTGAATTCCTGGCTGGCTGCTGACCCTGGGAGCGGGAAATGCTGGAGCTCAGGGAGGCATTGGCACTGGGACACGGTGGGCACAGCACAGACCTGTCCTGGTTGTGAGTCTGCTGGTGCTTTGTAGTTCTCTGGTGTTTTATCAGAACCCCGGGGATGCAGCTGGCACAGCTGAGCTGAGGAACAGCCCCAAATCCATCAGGTCTCATTCCCAGGGACAACCATAGCAGCCTGTTCAATATTGTTACTAATGCTGCTTTGGGGCTCCTGTAGCTGCACCTGTTCAAGCACCTGGAAAACAAGAATTAAGTGAAGACTCTGGAATAGTGATATATAAAGGAATTATGGTCTGAGTGGATATCGAAGGCATCAGTCTCCTCCTGGGAAGATCTTGGTCTTGCACAGGTTTAATTCCAGCAATAGCTGAAATCTGTCACAGCATTACATGCCCTGACAATAAATTAGCTCCTGCACGTGGCAGCTGTGAGAGGTGTGAAGCCTGGGGGTGGTTTGGTGTGTCCTGGGGATGCTCCCTGTGTGAAGTGAACTGTCTCACCTGCCCCCCTCACCAGTGTCCTCCCATGGCCCTGGTAGGGTTCTGAGAATGCTGGAGCTGGATGCTGAGGGCTCCACGAGAGGCATCCAATCTGTTCTGCAGAGCCAAAGGCACAGTGGAACAGCTAGCAAATGGTTATGTGCTTGTTAACTACTTGGTTAACTACCACCCCTTTTTGCGGTGCCTGTGAATGAAATCTACTCTTGTTTCAGTAGATCTGCAGAACACTGGTGTGAAACTGGAAAGGTTGTTGCAGTTCGCTCAAGAACAGTTGCCATTCTGAAACTATGAGGCTTCGACGTAAAACTGTTCAAGTACCTCTTGCAAGCTCTGATGAAGCCTGGATGCTGGGCTGGGCTGGTGGCCCTGCGGTGGGAGACCAGGGGCTGAGGAACAGAACTGGCTGAAAGAAACGTTCACAGCTCCTCCCAGCACCGAGCTTGCTGCAGCAGATGTGTGTGTCCGTTCTTCCTCTTTTCCAGCAGAAGCTCAAGCCTTGGAGGAAAGCCTGGCAGCATGGGCTGCTCCCTGTGCTTTTTGGGATGGCTGAAATGAGAGTTCTGAGACGCCACGAGAGGGTTTCTGTATGAGAGGAAGGAAATCGGGCTGTAGGACAGGAGCTGGAGCCTGGGCTGTGGCAGGTTATCGATACCCTCAGCACTACAACAGATAATGGGTTTGGAGGTGTTTGCACGTTACCAGTAGAAACACTGATCAGCATGAAATTCAGCTGCACAAATCATCATTTTCAGTCATAAAATCACTTTGGTGTTTGAGACTGTCAATTCATTGTTTGCCCACAGATGACTCACTTGTCAGTGACTTGCTCCGAGGTAATTTAGAATAGAATAGATAAACATGTTTCTTTAGCAAAATGACTGTTTCTGAGGAGTGTGAATAAATTAGTTCATATCATCTGTTGCAACGTAGTCTCCATTCATTACTTTTAAAGGTTAATTAACTCCACCTTCAGTTCTATTCTGCTTTTTTCCCCTCCTGCTGTCTGATGGAGCCCCAGATGTGGGTTTGTTTGGCAGCCCGAGGGAGAAGCAGTGCTCCCTCCAGCCTAGCTCCAGGTCCTGGCACTGGGTGCCTCTTCCACCTGCTTCAGCCTGCAGCTCCAGCTGCTCTTGTGCCCTGCCATTCATTCCCCTCCCCAGAGCGGTGAGATTGCTGTCCAGGTACTGAGATTGCTGTCACATGCTGCTATTTGCTGATAAATTTGCAGACATCAAGATTGACTGTTTGCACTGAAGCTGGGACGGTTTATCCTCTGCATGTCTCCTGTGTGGGGACAGGAATCAGCTTTAGGAAGGGTCTTTATGTGGGTTTTTTTCCTATTTTTTGTTAAATTGGAGAAGTTAAGTAGGGGGTGAGAGATATAAAGGAATGGTATATTTGGAGAGGATGTGGTGGATGAGGGGATCTGACCCAGCTGAATATGCTGTGGTGGGAATTGTATTTCCCTGGGTAGTAACGTACAACAAAGGCAGGTTGAGAACCAGACAGGTTTGTTTCACAGTGTTTGATCCTTATTTATGTACTTATTGATTTGTTTAGAGGGCAGATCTGGGATTCTGGAAGACAGGGAGCTCGTGGCTCACTGTGTTGCACCTGTGTTTCCAGAGGCACAGCTCCTGGTCTGCCTTCCGGACTGCTTGGCCTCTGTCAGGTCTGTGAGCCATCAAAGGCTGAGCTGCTGTCCCAGTGCTGCAGAGGTGGCTCAGTGGAGCTCCTGGGAGTGAGGGATTGCTCCTGTCTGCTGCCTGAGCACTTGCCTGGCTGAGGGGTTTCCTTTGCAGACACGGACACAGCCCCCCAGGACGGTGCCTCGTTCTCCCTGTGCCTGGTCACAGCGGGGTGAGGATGCTGCCCGTCCTGAGCCTGGCACAGCAGCATCTGCACACCTGGCTGCGCTTCCTGCTTTTGGCAGGGGCAGTGGAAACTCTTCTCCTCCATTTCTTCCTGTCTCCTGCCTTCTCCACATGCTCTGTAGTGTCATAATCAATTGCTGTGCCCTCCCTGCTGAGGGATCCTCACGAAATAAAGAGGATTAGGATGTGCAAACTTAACTGTGTTTGCTTAATAAATCTGCACTCCTTGTTCGCCCCATTGATGTGACAATGTGCTTTGGCAGCTGGCCATGTCTGTGCTTAAATGATGGAGCTTTTCGGTGTGGATAAAGGACTAATTCCATGGTCTTAATGGAAAACTTAGAGCCCTCAGTCCTCCTGCGTTGCAGTGGCACCAGAGCTCTCACAATGACCAGCTCTGATGTGGGCTGTTTCTGAACAAGGGATGAAACTTGGGCGTGAAGATAATAATTGGAAGTTTGCTGAGCTAGCAGAAGGAAGGTATCCTTGGGCAGAGGTGGAAAATATCTATTATTCCTGGTCTCTGGGGGCTGTTCTCTCAGACTTCATTTGCTACACTGAAGGGTTGCTTCCAAAAAGGGGATAACAGCCCCTGTAAGTGAGGCACTGTCCCGGCAAGACATTCTCTGCATTGTACAGTAAGTACTCTGTAAAGTCTCACTGAGGGGGGAAAAAACTTGTGAGGATCATTGCAACTCTATTGGGATGATATTGTAGTGCCAGGGTTTTGTTTGGGTGCTCCTGGTTCCTGTCTGAGGGGAGGGGACCTCAATCTGGGAAGGGACTCTGGGTTGCTCCCATGGCAGGAATAACTAAGGATTGTCAGGGATCAGGAGACAGAGAGCAAAAACTGTTCACTTGAACGTGAAAATAAGATGAGTTATTGATCATAGGCAGGAGCATTGAGCCAGCAATGTCAAGAGGGGAAGCTGGAAGAGCAGTTACTGTGAAATATGTGTTACTCAAACATGACTTCTGAGAGCTAATACTCCCAAATATTTGGTTTTGTTTTGTTTTTTTGGAAGAAAAAAAGGCAGCACCAAACAGATCTCAGATCTATGAAGAGTTGAAATAGATTTTGGTTGTGTTTGGGGTTGTTTCCCCTTTCTGGGTATTATATGTCTTTGTTTTAAGCTTTGCCCCTTTTTTGTTTGCGTATTATCCAATGACTTTACAAGTTGTTTTCCAGAGTGATTTCCAGTGCCTGTACACTGTTCCTGGTTGGTTTCGGCAGTCACAGTTTGTGTTTGGTTACTTGTTTGTTTGCATCTCTAGGGCTGAGATGAGTGACTTGCCTGTGCCCTTTTCAGCTGGGCCTGGCACCAGCCTTTGGTGTCTCTGCTGGTGTTCTGTGACTTCCTTGAGGGTTTTCTTGGGATTTGCAGAAGTGTGAGAGATTGTCCATCTCATGTCCATGGATTTCCCAGAGATTAGGATTAAATCCACCATAAGAAGCTTAATGTAAAATTCCGTAGGGCTGGAAGAGCTGCCGCAGAGCAAATTAAAAATCTGGCATAAAGTATGAGCCGTGGCTGTTAAAGCCAGTCCTGCCTGGGGCCGTGGATTCCCCGGACCTGCATGTGCCCTCGGTACCCTCCTGGGCCCTCTGGCTGCTGCATAACACAGCAATCAGGCCTGTGCTGACATTAGTGCTGGATATTAGTGCTCTTCGGGGGGATTTAGATAAAACGAGCTCTCTGGGGCTGGAGGTGGGGGCTAAATGGCTTTTAATGGCATTAGTGTAAAGGCAAACTTGGTGTCCTCAGGATGAGTGAATGGTACGAAACAGGGTGTTGAGGAGAGCACAGAGAACTGAGAGTGTTGGGCCTTGGCGTTTGTTCTAGGGTTTGCTCGGATCTGGAGTGTTGCACTGCTTGGATTGGGATAGTTTAATTGTGTACTGGTCTCTAGTTCAGGGGATGGGGGCTTTTTTGGGAAGGACCTTGTTGACCACCAAGTCCAACCACCAGCCCAGCACTGCCACCATGTTCACCACTGAACCACATCCTCAAGTGCCATATCCAGTTGTTTTTTGAACCCTGATGACTCCACCACTGCCCTGGGCAGCCTGTGCCAGTGATTTCCAACCTTTTGCAAAGTACACAGTAAACCCCAAAATACTGAATGCAGGGGAGAAGAGCTGGTGTTGCACTTGAAAAAGTAACTCTTGTGTTTTATGGGTTCCTTTTATCTCCTCAGGCTTAATATCAGCTTAATGCAGTTGATGCATATCATTTAGAAACCCACTTTCTATCCTCTTTCATAATTACACTTCTCAGTGGTTGGTAATGCTCTTTATACCTTATTTAATCTTTTTATTTTGTCAGATCGCTGTAACATTAAGTCCATAAGAGCAAGACGTGAGACCAAACCTGTTGTCATTTGGTTGCACTTTGAAATATTAATTTCTTAACATATAGTAGTATAATAGGAAAAAGAACTGTATTTGTGGACAGCAGTAAGAAATTTGTGTTCCATCCAGACCTTGCTGTAGGCTCTTGACAATAAGAGTTTTGCTACTAATGCTTAGGTAATAGTACTTTCTTGAATAGCTAAACCCCGAAATACAGTAGGACAAACTGCCCTCGTGTTTGTTTAAGCTTGGTGAACATGTTTTCTGGGAGTGGCTCTTGGTTTCCCTGTGGGCTGGGCCCCACAGAGCAAAGTGCATTTCCAGTTTGCTGAAATGCTGCTCAATGTAATGTTTTAATTCTCTGAACATTTCCCTTCTGACTGAAGGCTTCTGCATATCCTAAAGACTGGGTGGGGAAGCCGCACAGCTGTGACTGTTGGGAATGAAATCCAGTGAGCGCCAAGCCCTGGAATACTGGGAATGGCAGTTAAACTGTGAGCACAGTGTAAGCTCTCGGGAGGGCTTCCTGTGGGAAGGATGCTGAGCCATTCCCTGGTCGTTAAGGCCCCGATGGCGTGTGGGGATGGATTAGAGCCGAGCTGGAAGGTAGCACGGCCTCATTTGGGGCGGATTAGTGCTGTTGGAGCAGTCAGAGCTGCAGCAGCAGCGGGGTCACCCAGCAGCGTGCTCAGGTAGAACAAACGGCACCTGCCCCGCGGGCGGCATTCCAGGGAACAGCCCCACTTCCCGGGGCTCCACGGCCTTCCTCCTGGCTTCAGAGGTGTCCCACGTGCTGGGGAGCGTGGCCGCTCCAGACACAGTCGAGCTGGCACAGATGGGGTTGTATCTGGTTTGCACTTCGATAGAGAAGCAGCTCCTCCCCAAAAGGAGGTGTTTGTGCTGCTGGGAATGATTGTCATTGCTTGAACTAAAAATTAAAAAGTGCTGTTTGAATTCAGATCTGGTTTGCTTCAAATAGGTATTTGGGGAGGGTATTTCAATAATATTAAATCCCATTAAACTACAGGGTGTCTGTGGGGATGATTTTAGACTGTCAGGTTTGCATAACTCGGGAAACAGAAGTGACAGTAATTTTCAGATTTTTTTCACTTACAACTTTAAACGTCATGGAATCATGGAATGGTTTGGGTTGGAAGGGACCTTGAAGACCATTCAGTTCCAACCCCCTGCAATGGGCAGGGACACCTTCCATATACAATGCATAACGATATTTTTTTTAATTTAAACTTCCAGATTAATTTTCTTTGATCTTGTAACATAAACTACCTTGTGTTCCAATTTTACTTAATTCTCAGGCATTGGGCAAAAAATGCACAGCTAGACCTTGCGTTGGAAAAATACCATCTAATGGGAACCATGTCTTGCTTCCACCAATTTTGATATCTGTTGATAGCTGTTTCATTTACTCTGTATTCCTGGTTTATCTACAGGATTAGATGTTTTTCTGGAACTAGCCTCCCTATTTCTTAGTGAAAGCCTCCCTGAACTGCTCTTCTGGAGCTTTATTCTGCCCTGCCTCTGCTCAGTGCCTCCCCTGATTCAGATGCTAATGTGCGGTGTCTGCCGAGACTGGAATTAGCATTTTGAGAATAGATTTGAAAAAGACCTTTTTTATTTGCGTGCTTATATTTTATAAATAGCCTAAAGAGGAGGACGGGGTGTTTTGTAAATGGTTTGCAGAGCTGAAATCCAGTGGGCCTATGATTGCTGTGGCATTTCCATTACCTCAGTCGGTTCCTTAACGTGGGTTCTTTGTTATAAACACCCCCACGGCAGGGATGATGCAGTGAACTCTCTTACACATTTACTATTCTTTAAATGTTGGAGTTCTGATGGTATTCCCGTGGAATTGGGGAAGTGCAAGCAGAAAAGGTGGTGCCTCCTTGGGCACTAAACTTAATGCAGGTGGTGTTTGAGAAGTGGAGACTGTTGAGATCCTGGGCAGGAACTGGGTTCCTTCTGCTCTTCTCTATTTGTGCAAAAAAGTGTTTTAAAATCTATTCCATGTAACTTTTTGATTCTGAAGTCTGTCTGAAAGCATGACTGTGAAATGCACCTCTAACAATTACAAATGTGATGTAGAAATGTTTAGGCAATTGATGTGATGAAGAGGGAACTGGATTGCCTTTTATGTTTATTTCCCCCATGGTTTTGTTGGCTCTAACTGTCTGAGTGTGGCCCATTTTCTGCCTTTCTTCCAGTAAATGAATGTGGTCTTTCCCTTCTGCCTTTTGCTGGCTGTCCGAAACAGCATATTAGTGAAAACAGAGCTTGGGTTTTTTTCTCTGTCAACTAAACTGGTTCTAATAGAGACTTGTTTGAGAATCAGTTGGGTTTGTAAGATTTTACTAGTAACTGTTAGCCTTAGGTGCAAAGAAGCAGATTTTCTGTGTTGAGTTGCTAAACCTCTTACTGAGCTAAAGCCCTGTTGCAAGTGATCCCTGTGTTAGTGAAATCAAAAGGTGCATGTGGTTGGTGTGCCAGGCTGGGGGAGCAGATCCCACTTGTGTATCCACACACAGGATACAGGGGGCCCTCGTGCTGTGCTGGGGGACAAGTCTTGTTTGCTTGTTGGGAAGGAATCCAAGGCAGACTTGATCTAAACTCAGTGCTGAAGGGAAAGGCTGGATCTGCCAAGGAAAGCTGTGCCTGTATGTATGGATGTAGGAAGTTTTAGAGACTATTTTTGCTTCAGTTCATCTTTCTTCTCTAAGGTTGCCCATACCTCATGGTGTAAAGGCTTGTCTTCCTGGTCCTTTGTGCCACAGCCAACAGGTTTGACTCAAACCTCTGTTCAGATCTTGAGAGGCTTGGCTTGATGTCAGATCAGCCTGGCATCTACTTCTGGCTTCTGTCACTTTTCTCTTTAAGCCCTTCCAAACTCACCTGTGCAGTTTGTGTGCTGGTTCAGGGCATGCCATGTATTTATGGACATTATAAAAGACACGTTTATTGTACTCATGTGATGCTTTCAGGAGAGTTTGGTTCTGTTCAGCTCAGCCTGAATCCTCTCATCCCTCCCAGAAAGACAACTCGGGAGAAACGCTGTTTCTGGTGGAGTACTTGATGTGGAGCTCGGCTTTGCCAGCTCCCTGTGTGTGAGGGAGCCAGGGGAGGTCATTCCAGCCACAGTGGCTGCTCATCCCTTGCCTGACCAATGTTTAGATGCTGCTCCAGCTGCCTATGACATGTGTCAGAGGTGCTGGGAGCTGGGAAAATAAATCCCAGCTGTGGCAGAGAGGAGTGTGAGGGTGAGTTAGTCTTTGTTGTGATACTGAGGAGCACCGAAGAGAGAAGGGTGGAGAGAGGAAGAGTGATAAGAAAGGGTGATAAGAAATACAGACCCAGAGAGTATATTTGGGAGTCAGCCAGAGTGTAAACAAATCACTCAGGAGGTGAATTTGGAGTGATACCAAGTGAGGAGAGGCTGTGAATGTATATAACCAGGAGAAGGTAACTGAAGAGCATGGATATATACTGAGATAAGAGGAAATGTTATCTTGATCCTAGTGTTTGGAAGGCTGTAGGAGGGAAGATGTGAGGTGAAATGGAAGTGATGGGTTTATTTTAGTCAAAACAGAGAAACAAAGCTTTACCCTCCGGATGGGATGGGTGGATAAAAGGGAGTCATCACAGCCTGTGCTTGAAGTGTGGTAGCAGGATGGGGAGGGTGTGAATGTGTGTGGGGAGGAGGGATTGTCTGGGTATAATTCTGTGAGCAGCTCTGCCAACATCAAAACCACAAGATACAGAGCCCAAAGAAATGAGGAGTTTGAATGATGATCTCACCAGTCCAAATTCATGGAGTGCCAGGGTTTAAAATATGTACTGTGTATAGTGATATAAAAAAATTTAAATTAGATAAGCATGGGACAACTATAAAGTATTTTCCTCAACATACGGTAAAGTTTTCTTTGTGAAGGTGTTCTGACAGATGAGTAATTCCATTTTCCTATGTGGAGAAGTTGGTGAAGAAGGAATTATATGTCTCACAGCTCTGACCAGTTTGTCACTAATGGTGCAAGTCAAAAACGTTATGTACTTGGCAGATGTTGGAAGTAAGTCATGTTATTAGTGGAATTAGATGGCCACTCAGCTGCCTTTGTTCTGCTCTGCTCCACAGTGGAAAGATGCATGAGTGTCATGCAGTCTGGGACTCAGATGGTTAAGCTGAAGAGTGGAACCAAAGGGCTGGTCCGGCTCTTCTACCTGGACGAGCACAGGACCTGCATCCGATGGAGACCCTCCAGGAAAAGCGAGAAGGCAAAAAGTAAACTTCTCTTACTTCTATTGATTTCTGGGGCAGTTCAGAATAGAATGTGAACTACAGAGGGATAATTAAATAAATTATTTTTGATGCTGCTTTTAAAAGTGATGTGATAGTTACATAAAAGTCTTCAAGAGTGTGGTCAGAATTTAGCTACCTAGAAGCTGAGGATTAAGGAAGGCCAGTGTAGTTCAGTCAGAAGTGAACATTTTCAAGAGGTTTTTTATGAATTTTGAACAAACCAAAGAGGGCCTTGATAACTATGCTGAACTCTTTTCAATGTATACATCACAAATTTAAATACAGAACCTAGAAGAGTTTAGCTTGAGGTTTGTTAATCCTAACTATGATCCTTTTCTTCAGGCATTATTACATCTTGAAGTGACTGTGTAGCATTATTTCTCATTGAAGCTGTTCCTGCTGCACTGTCTTAAATTGGAAATGCAAATCAGTGGTTTATTGAATACAATAAAGACTAGAATTCATCAGAACTGCCAGGGAGCCTTGAGATTAAAAGCAAGCAGTTGGGAAGGCTCCAGACAGTGGCAGTTGGTGTTTGTGGGCCAGTGTGTGTCGTTCAAGAGCCGTTGGGTGCTGCGGCATTGGGAGCCGCCGTGTCCCAGCACAGCCAAGGGTATCCCGAATTCCTGCTGTGGGGAGCAGGGCTGTCATGGGAGCAGTCCTTCTGGAGCCATGCAGGGGTTCACTGACGGATGGGAGGCACTTGGTGCCTGTCTCCCCACGCTCCCCTTTCTGTCACCTCAGCCCTGTGGTGTCGCAGGGAGCACTCGGAGCTGTGCTGGGACTTGGCGGAGCCAAAGCAAGGAAAACCTTCCAGTCAGAGAGGGCTTTTGGATGTGAAGATGTAATATTAATAAAGATTAGTGACTGCTAGCCTGAATAATTCAGAACTGCTTAAATCAGAAGCAGGTTGGCTGCTCTCTGAGCACATCAGTCTTTGTTTCCCCTTCTCCCCACAGTTGTCATCGACTCCATTTACAAAGTAACTGAGGGCCGGCAGTCGGAAATCTTCCACCGCCACGCCGAGGGCAGCTTTGACCCCAGCTGCTGCTTCACCATTTACCATGGCAACCACCTGGAGTCCCTGGACCTGATCACCTCCAACCCCGAGGAGGCTCGCACCTGGATCACGGGGCTCAAGTATTTGATGGCAGGGATTAGCGATGAGGACTCTCTCGCCAAGCGCCAGAGGACACACGACCAGTATCCTTTGGAAGCCGGGGCTCCAGCTCCTCATTCCCTATTCCTGGCGTGGTTCTTAGTGACTCCAGTATAGGGTGTCCTTTCACCTCCTATTAGGTGACCAAAACCCTCCCATTGATGGCAGTGGAAACTTGAGTAATGGGTTTGACACGGACACTTGTATGTGAGATAAGACATCGGCTGAAGTCAGGGGATAGTCTTGCATTTTCTTAATGAAATTCTTCTTGAAGTGTCAAAACAGTTATTTCTAGTTATCTCAATGCACACCGACCCCAGGATGCTTTCAGCATTTCTGTCATCTTCTGTTTGCCCAACTGTGCTTTTATTCTGCTGCAACTTGCAAGATCCCTTAGAAGACACTGGTTTGAGGACAGTACTAACTGAAAACTAATACAGGTGAAACCCTGACAGTCTGGGCTTCTTTCAGTAAACTGACCAGTAACTCCTGGCCATCTCCATTTCTCCTGGTGTAAGTCAGATATCTGTGGTCTTCTCAGCCTGCATTGACTGTCAGGAGCACAAATCTTGAAAGAGCCTTAAATATTTGTTGTAGCCCAGTAATGAAAATGAACTTCATGTTCACTGAATATTTTCTTGATGTGCTCTCTTTCACAACAGTGCTGTTTATTGTTATACACAAAGAACACTCTTCCCCCAGCCAAAAATCCCCAAACCAAGCTGTCTTAATTCAAATTGTAACCTGTTTTTTCTTCTGCCTCACGGAAATGTCCAGTGGTCATTTGTCTCCTTCTCCAGAATATATACACCATGGGTATTTTTAATTTATGTTTTCAGTGCTAATTCAGATCCACAGTAGGCACAGATCCATTGGGGTTACATTGCATGCTCTGTTGCACATGTCCTCAGCTTGCTATATTTAACCACCACTCTCCCGAGCTGCTCATATCTGCTGTATCTTCTCTCCTGATGAAACATTACTGAAGTCTTGTTTGCTTTATCAAATGTGGCAGATGAGAGACTGCTCACAAATGACCCTGTACCAGTTCCAGCCAGTGTAAGGGCTTAGCAAGAGATGCTGAGGGATCTGTGTGCAAGGAGCGGGTGAAAGAGGCTGGTTGGCAGTGAAGTTCAAGTAGAATGAAGGGAGAGGTGGAAGAAGATATCAGAGCAAGCCCAGCAACATTTGAGAACTTTAGAGTATGTTCTCAGAGGAGAATCTAGCAGCAGAAATGGGAGTGCAAAGGGGCTGCTGTTGTGAACCGAGCTGTAAATAATTGCCATAAACCAGCTCTGCTCTTAAACATTTGACTGAAAATGTAGCAAGGGCAGGGAGCAGGGAGAAGGGCTATTCCTCTGCCCAGAGCTGGGGCAGGACTGCGTTCTCCTGAGCTGGAGTCCTGGCCCTGCCCTGCCCAGTGCTCTGCCTCCCTTCTCCGTGAGGAGATGGCCCTGTGGTAGCTGTCCTTGACACGTCTGTAGCTGGGTCAAGCAGACCTTTGAGGAGGCCGACAAGAACGGGGATGGGCTGCTGAACATCGAGGAGATCCACCAGCTGATGCACAAGCTCAACGTCAACCTGCCCCGCAGGAAGGTCCGGCAGATGTTCCAGGTCAGTGGCTGTGGGAGGACTGTGCCGCTTTCGCTCTGTTCCTGGGCAGATCCGCAGCAGGGTCTGCAGGCTGGGACTTAAAACTCTGTCCTTTCCAGCACCTCACAGGCTTTTGCCAAGTCTCACCTTTTTGTAGACAAAGGTGCATCAGAACATTGTTGAAGTGACATGAACCACATATAGGACAATTCATCAATATTAGTCTTTCAGCTGCATTATTGTTTTCATCTCCGTGGACTGAATTGTTCTGTGCTGGCATTGATGGACGACAGAGTTACTCTGTTACTATTGAAATCTTTTTTAATTTCCTTTATGGAAAATTATTTAATATAAACTGGCTTTA
The DNA here is from genome assembly GCA_013396775.1 of Cephalopterus ornatus. Classification (NCBI taxonomy): domain Eukaryota; kingdom Metazoa; phylum Chordata; class Aves; order Passeriformes; family Cotingidae; genus Cephalopterus; species Cephalopterus ornatus. The sequence continues at coordinate 54,766 of VZRE01015877.1, forward strand.
TGAAAGTAACTAGGGGTTTTTTTAACAACTTCCTCATACTTAGCCAGAATCAATTTTTGACTTCTGTTGTTTGGAAACAGTTCCCATTTCTCACCAGCCCTTGTGTTTACAGTAGGAAAGGAAAGATAAGCCAAGGACATAAAGGAGAGCCAAAGGAAGTTTTGTTAAGTCTTCCAAACCAGTACCAGCCAAAAGCTGCTTCGCTGTAAAACATGAAGAATTTTCCGTGATCAAAAATGCTTTGTTTGTCTGGCATAAAATCCAAGTTAGAGATACATCTTTGGAGCACTGAGTTACTCCCGAAAGAGTTGAAGTGTGGAAACTGATGGGGTTGTTTTGTGGAGGTGAATTCAGGTGGTACTTGTTTTCATAAATAATAAATGTCATTTAAGATATGTAGTAGATAAAAATGATTAAAAATCCCATTCAGCACCAGATAGCTGGGGATTATTTTCTTCTCAGCTGACTTGCTGTGATGGGAGATCGTGGTTTGGATGACCGTGGCACTAATGAGGTGCAATGAAAGGCAGCAGAGGCAGAGTTGTGAAGCCAAGTCCTGAGAGAAAAAAAAGTAGTTCTGTCTGCACTTCCAAACTGCGTAGGGACGAAGCAGGGCACTGTTCCTGAGAAGTGGTGGCAGGATGAGGATGCTCTCCAGCTGGAGAGCTTGTATTTGTCTCACTGTAGGGACAAGCCAATGGGTTCAGAGCCAAGTGAGTGTCAGAAGGGCTCTGCACGGAAAGGGTTCTGACCCGAGCGGGGAAGAACCACTGTTAACAGTTCGTGACTTGGGAATGGCAAGGGGGGTTGTAACTACAGAGAAACCTCCCAGTATACAGCTTTGAACAAAGGACACGATTCAGAGCAACAGCAGCACATTTCATATTTCAGTTTGTCTCCATTATCTGCCACAGCCCAAAACTTACCCAAGTTGTAACTTCCCTGAAGTTCTGTTTTCATGGAGACCTACTTAGTGCTTGCCTAGAATATATTCTTTGTTTTGAAAATCCGAAGCAATCCTCTTAGGCAGATGTTCACAAGAAAAAGCTTGTATTAGTGTATGTTAAGTACTGTTTTCTTTCTACCTCTGAGGAGAGATAAAAAATCAAGACTGGAGATGTTTGGTGTATATTTTGGTGTGGAGTCTCACTGCTGCTGCAGACTTGTCCTCTCTGAAGAGTGCTGAGGGGCTGAAGGTGTTGCAGATTAAATTGAAGTGTATTTAAAACTATGATATTGTCCTGAATGTTTCAAAATGTCAGACTGTTGTTGGGGAAGCCACAGGGTGACATTATTATGCTCCTTGCTATGTTTTAATCCAGGATAACTGCAGGGCATACAGGAGGGCAACAGATCAGAGTAAAGCCCAGGGTGAGCCTCTTTACAGAGGAAATGAATTCAAAACTAAAGAGGGAAATTAGAGTTTCATCGGGAATCTGTGGCTTTAGCGTAACAACTGTTTTCACCAAAAATCCAACAGACGATGATTTAATTTTGCAATTGTTTTACAGTTAGGATTTGTGTCTGAACAGATCCTTGCAGACTAGAATTTGTCACATTTCTGTTGGTGTACACAAGTCCTGTTCTATTTTATTCCCCAAATTCACCTGTGTTTACCATGCTTACCTGAGTGTCTGTACCCCTTAGGAAGCAGACACGGATGAGAACCAAGGAACTCTGAACTTTGAAGAATTTTCAGTGTTTTACAAGATGATGTCCTTGCGTCGGGATCTCTACTTGCTGCTCCTAAGCTACAGTGACAAGAAGGATCATCTCACTGCTGAGGAACTGGCTCAGTTTCTAAGGGTGGAACAGAAGGTATGGAAATACTTTACATCCATTTATATGTAAACATAAGTACATTCAGGTATAGAAAAAGAGTATTATGGAAAAGTTTAGCTTGAGGCAGAGCATAAAGCACAGATCTAACAGAAAAAAAACTCTACAGTCTTTATTGTTTTTTAAAATACTTGTAGAAAGAATTTGAACTTCTTTGGACAATTTTTGCAGTGCTCTGGATCATGGTATGGAGGGCACTCAGGGACCCAGAGCAGGAAGGAGGACATACGTGAAAGAGGCAGAGGAGCTGACTTTGGGGCGCACAAGGACACGATGAAGCTACGGATGCAGCAGCAAAGCCAGGGTGACTGTCAGTCTGCCATTCTGCACCCTCTGTCTGCCCCTCCTCAGTAACAGGGTGTGGGCAGGGTTGTCTGCTGCAACTGCTTTGCTCAGCATTACTTCAAAACCAAACTGAGCTCTTGGAGCTGAACCTCTTGGCTGTACAGTTTAGAAGCACCTGGCACTGCCTTTGCCTCTCCCACTCTCCAGCATCAACAGCATGAGGGAGACCCACCCCTTGATGTCCCCAGTGCCAACCACGACCTCGGGTGGCAGCCTCCACAAGCTGATAATGCTTCCAATCATAATGCAGCTCCCCAGTGCCTTCAACCAAACAGCATTTTGGTTTTGCTCCTGTTTGGCTGCTTGGAAATCTGTGGACGATCTGTCCTGTTCCATCTGCCACCCGTTTGGCAAGACTTTTCAATATTCTGCACCCTGAGGATAGAACAAAAGAGGGTTAGTTTTTTTGTTAGCTTGCTAAGGTGGCTTTTTTTTTTTTTTTTTAGAACTCCCTGTTGCCTTCACCCCAGGGCTTGTGAAACAGATTATTTCCACTTAGGTGCAGCTAAATTCAGCTCCTTGCTACTGAAATTGCAATTATATGGCTTCAAGTGTCAGAGGAGCAGAGAACAGGCTGGTTTCCTGGGGTGACTTCTGTTCCTTCAGTTCTCTTAGTGGCTATGAGGGAGGAACATCCCTGAATGTCTAGTCACATCTACATGCCTGAGTGTTGTCCCTCTGGGAGTCTCTTTCATGACTTACCAGTATCCTGCTCAGAGTTGGTCCTCCTCAGACGCTGGTGTCCTGCTCCACGACACGTTGCTTCCACAGCAGGATCTCCAGGCTCTTCTCATGACACAGCCTGTCTCGTTGCTGTCTTGGAGGGGGGGGGTCAGGTGAAATAGGCTTTACAAAGACCCTCTTCCTTGATCAAGGGCAGCTTTGCAGTTTCTTGCCCCCCTGGACCTGCCTCATGGAGTGAATGACCTCGTTGTGCCCCGCTCCTGGGTACCCTGAGTGGAACTGCCCTGTGTCCAGTTGCTGCCTGTGCTTCCCTCCTTTCTGCTGCAGCCAGATCACAGCAAGTGCTTTTATTTCAGTCACAGCAGGGACCTCTCTGATTCCTGTGCTGACAAGTTTCTGCCAGTAAGAGGCTGTTTCAGTGTTCCAAACCCGCAGTGTTTGTTCCAGTTGTGTGAGGGGGAGGCTCCCTGGGCCCTCTCCCACCTGCTGCTCTGCCATGGATGAGTTGCTTTGCAGCCCAGTTTTCACCTGGCCTGAGACAAAGGCCAGCCCGCTGAGCTCTGGCCCAGCCTTGGCTGGGCTCCGGGGCAGTGCTGCAGCTTGGGGCTGTCCCTGGTGTGCTCCGAGGGACAGGGACCATGTGGAAATGTCAGTCCCACAGCAGCACCCTGGTACCAAACCTCTTTCCTCTCTGGTTTTAAGGGCTGCTGCGGTTTTATGCAGCTCAGAGGAAGCTGGTGGCAAAAATTAATGCCCCTGCTCCTTGTAATTGAACTGCAGAGGAAGTGGTTTTATAACAATTGCACCCTCAGAACATGCACATGTAATTATGCAGAGCTCAGTTATTCAGTGTGAACCAGGGCCTTTGAGTTAAGCCTGCTTGAGACAGTGAGCTTACTCCTGTTATCTGCACTAATGGTACAGTGTCACAGGAACAACCAGGGATTGGGGAATAGTGAAAATGCGACAACAAGTGGTAGGAAGTGGGGATTAAGAACACTTAATGTGTTTTGCAACAGCTCTACCTGCTCTCTCTTGGAAGAAGTTTTAAAGGGATATAATGGGACAGTATGTGCCAGGGAATGCTTTCTGTGTTTGGCTGGGAGCTGAAAGGATATGAGGACTGAGTAGCCCAAAAGGCAAAGGGATGGTATAACATTATCAGTGTTGGTACCTGACTTTGGAAAGAGGAGAGCCTGTGGAGCTGGCTTTAACAGCACACAAGGAAGACAATAGCAGTGATTTCCTCCTCTTTCTCATACTTGTACAGTGAAGATGAGCGATGATGCTGAGCCCTGCTTTCCCTGTGCAAGAGAAATAACAGAGGGAAGGGTGAAGGGGAGAAAGGCTGGAAAAGATCTCCAGGTTTTTCAGCCTGAGTCAGCACGTGGGTGGAACTGCTTCACTTGTCCTCTATCACTGTCCTTCTGATGGTGACCTGTTTGGTTTTTCCCCTCCTCTGGTAACTTTTCATACTTAGGCTGTAGCCTTTGAGGTGTTATGAGATATAGTCAGTCCTGGCACCCACATTTCTTAGGAGGAACTCAACACTTGGCAGGATCAGGCTCATGGAGAAGACCAGTCAAGCTACTCTTGGATTTCCAAACAGCTGAATGCTGGGAATACTGAGTTCCAGGAAATAGTGGAAAGCACATATTCATGAAAGGCTACAGAGCAGAGTAAATGGAATGGGTTTGGCCATCTGGAAGAGAAGCCCATTAATAAGAGAACAGTTCACAGAGGGACTATTTCTGGATTTAAACAGTAAATACTGGGTAATTTTCATGGTGACTAACCCCATTCCTGCCCTTGCCTGGAGCAGCGATGTTAACAGAGGGCACTGCATGTTCCTGTGCTTCCAGCCTGCTCCACAGGTCAGGGATCTGAGCTGGTTTGGCAGAGGATGCAGAGCACAAGCAGTAAACAGAGCAGTGGTACAAATACCCTGCTAGAGGTTTGAGTGCCAGTGTTGTCTTCCTGGAATTTGGTGGTGGAAGAACTGAAATACACCCACTCGAGGGGGATGAGAAGGGATGAGATGAGTGATGGAAGATGCTTCTTCCCTGGAATTTTAAAGGAAATATGAGTGTCAACTTCGAAGTGCCCCACAAGTCAGGTAGGACTTCAACTGTGGAACTTCAGCTGTGGGCTGGTTGAAGCTGTTGACAAAACTCGTGTTTGTTTCAGAAGAGCTGCTGTTTTTCATTTCAGAATTTAATTATTTCTCTCCTAGCCTGTGTATTATAGTGAACTCTCTTGGAAATAATGAAATCACAGGAGTGGAAAATGCATGAAAATGTAATCAAACCCTGCCAAATCTTTTTGCATGTCTAAGAAGATTATATTAAAGAATAAAACTTCATAGTTCTCATTTCAGCAGTATTGCCAGTACAACTGTTAAGGGTGCTAAACAGCTAATTTTCATCTTTAAAGTAAAATGGCACAGGTTTTGAGGGGTGACTACCTCTCATTCCTATTTTTCTCCTCCAAGTTAAGAGGCAGGAGGCTTGTGCAGCACTGACAATAAAAACTTCAAGTCCTTTTCCAGTAGTGTTATTGACTGGCCTATTCATTGAACTCAGTGTTTGATCATAAGGTTCTTCAACTGGACCCAGAAGTCTAAAGTAGAATTTCACATGCTGGTGACATGGTATTATAAATAAATGCAGCAACACTGTTTTTATGCAGATGAATAATGTGACACCAGAATATTGTCTGGACATCATACAGAAGTTTGAAGTGTCAGAAGAAAACAAGAAGCAAAATGTTCTTGGAATTGAAGGTAAAAGTTTTGATTTCAGAATGAGTTTTGCCTTCATTAACTGTAGTGCAATAGAAGTGCTTTAGTGGTGTTTTGGTGCAGCTCCTAATGTTTGACTGGGACAGAACATCCCATAGATCAGAGTCAGGAGCGTGGGTGGGTTTTGTGAGCCGTGGGGGAGATGTGAGTAGGTGGGGTGAAGCAGCAGCTCGTGTTCTCCAGCCATCCATCACAGCCATCCTACAGGAATGGGTGGGTGCCTGAGGCTGTGTGGGTTTATTGCTCACTGTGTTTGTAAAACACAAAGCCATCCCAAACTGTGTAGTTTATCTACAGCCTGCTCCAGTGAAAGCCAAGTGTTCGTTCTGCCCTGTCTCTGTAATCTGTGCTCCTGCACAATCCACTGATTTATGCTTATGTGAAATAAAATATGGAAAATTGCACTTCCATTGGGTTTTAATGCCTTACTCACATTGTTTGTGAAAGCAATTGTAAAGGGTATTATTCAGAATCCAGCTTGGTATCAAATCAAACTCGGAGTTGAGATGAAATAGATTAAATGCTGTGGTGTGTTCCTTTGCCCAGAAGGGAACTTTCATGGAGCAGCATAACGTACATGGTGATTTGGGGAGGGGAGAAGTAGGAATCTTCCTCCCACGGTATTTAAATCCTGAGTATGGCCCCCCTTCACCAAGCTCCTGATGTGACCCAGGGCACTGCACTTAAACTGAAATAAAGAAAGTAAAATGAACAAGCTGTGACACTTAGAAAATATTTCTGCAAGCATTCCTGTTCCTCTTAACCTTGCTGCTTTTATCTCTGAGTTGCTTTCAGGGTTGGCATTGTTTGCACAGTCCTTTGGAAATATTTTGCATTTCTTATTCTTAAAGGAGATATTTTAAAGACTTTTTCTGTTCAATGCTGCTCTGATTTACAAGTATAAGCCAGGTACCCTCTTCTCAGATAAATTAGAGTGAAGATGGCTGGATTAGTGAACTGGCTGTGGTGGCCCCACAGTTCTCCTTTGGGTGGCTGCTGCCCTGTCTCCACTCCATCCTCCATCAGGGCAGGGCTTGTTCACAGCACAGGAGCATCAGCAGGAAACTTGGGGAGGAAAGAAAGCATTTGCTTCCAAGCTGGGACATCAGATTGGCTCCTGTTTCTGCCCTGGGCCCTGTACCCCTGGTCAGATCTCTGACTTTAGGGGCAGCGTGTTCCCTGCTTGTGTCCTGGTCGCTCGTGTGGTGCCCGTGGCAGAGCTGTTCCTCTCCTTGCCAGGTTTCACCAACTTCATGCGCAGCCCCACCTGCGACGTGTTCAACCCCCTGCACTGCCAGGTGCACCAGGACATGGAGCAGCCCCTCTGCAACTACTTCATCGCCTCGTCCCACAACACCTACCTGAGCGGGGACCAGCTGCTGTCCCAGTCCAGGGTGGACATGTACGCACGGGTGCTGCAGGGCGGCTG